>MJUT01049574.1:80532-106726 GCA_002080005.1 Gigantidas platifrons | reverse complement strand
ATGGTTTCCAATAAAAAAAAACACATAAAGCATTTATCTAACCGTCAATATTTTACGATATATCATTTGAGAAATTGTCTTTCCAGAATACTTTAATAAGAAATTATTTTTCTTTGTTGATATTTACTTGTCCCCGGACAAGCTAGCCAGGAAAATCTACTTGTCCGGCAGGTTCTATGTACGAGTCGGGCGAGCCGGGCATGTCTATTCCACACACCCCTGCACTATCCGTCGGCGTCACAAAATAATTTATGTCACATTTTTCTCAGGAACCACACAGGCCAGCTTCTTGATATTTGGCACAGAGCATCAGTATGGAGAACTGTATCATGTAAGACAGTTTCGAATCTGCCGCATGTCCACTTCCTGTTTGATGGAACTTAGAATATTTTTGATATCGAAAAAGTTCGCAGGCGACACATGTCTTCCCTGGAAGACTTACCTTATCATTACAAAATATATCCATAAAACATATCAACATAAAAATAAATGTCTACTTTTGACAGCCAGGTTTCAAAAAGGGAGATAATTGAAACACAAACAGGGCCTGCTCTGGCTCCAAAAATGTTGGCCGGTATCAAATTTGGAGCCAGAAAATGTAGATAGATGCCATAACTTGTTTGTACGAAATTGTTCTTTGTCAAGCATGCAAATTTTATCACTCATGACACCAGCTTTGAAGTCATGTTACTGTTGTTCTATTACTGGTTACATGTCAAAAGGGTAAATTGTTATGTTTATTATGATCTTTTCTGTTATACTGGACTGAAAATGAAACAGAAACTTCGTCTGAGAACAACAACCGGAAGTTTACCTACAGCGTGTAAACAAAGAATGATTCCGGACATCTGTTATGGATTGTGACTTATGATTGACACGAAAATATTTTGATTCCAGATGATATCTACTATTTCATGGCTTATTAAGTGCATGTTATCGATATGAAGACTAATTTATTTATAAAAAGACATGTCAGTCTGAAAGTAAACATTTATTATTCACACATGCGTAAATTGATCCTTGAGCCATGTGCGTGAATTTGTAAACATCCATGACCATGATGATTAAAGATCTTTATCTCCAAATGATAAGCATTATTGATTTTATTTACATTCATAAAACAGTCAGACAAGTTAGCACTGATCCAATTACATGTGGTTTAAATTTTCTTTAATTACATCTACCTGTGAAAGGTCACGTACCTCCGGCTATAAACAATTATAAGTGTCACTCAGGATGTTTATACAAGGTGTTCAAGTATCAATCATGTAACAGTAGTAGCTAACCTGTGCCTGCAAACGACCACTTAATTACCTTTAATTGAATTTAGATAATTTTTTTAAATGAAAATGTTGGTGTCAGAATTATCGCCAGCAACTGTTTTTTGGAGCCAGATAGAAACAAAAATTGCCAAATGCAACATTGGCGAAGCCCAGCGCGACCCCTGGCAAATCGAACACACCCGTTTATCTTTTCTTGATCGGCAATCATCTGTACAAAACAACCGAAAGTTAATTAGTTTCCACAATGGCGAAGACGAAAAACATGCACACGGATTTGCAGATTTCTAGTTGTTGGGAACATATTTCGACTTGAAACATGCATGAATTGCTTAGTATTCCAAATGAATTTTCAGGGAAAAAATTTCTTCACCCAAAACTGGTGTAATATTACTTTAAACACTTGTATCTGAACTTACTGTGGTTATTTTTATTTACAGATGTACAAAAGATGGAATGTATACCAAAACCTTTTAGTAGAGATGAATTGTTATATTTATCATTATCTCCCTTGTCTAAGAAATGTCCACCAGAGTTATCTTATCTTAGTAAAGTCTTCCCTGATGTTTGTTTTACAGAGGTAAGTATCGTGGAAAAAAACACATAACTGCACAAAAAAACATTAACATTTTGGTACAATCTGTAATAAAATCCAGAGGAAACTCTTGACAATAGAAAAAAAAACTAGTTTCTTTACCACAGGTTACCATATCTGGGGCGTCTACTAGTTCTGGGGGAATCAATGCACAACTTGTCCTAACTTGTGGCCCTTTGCAAGGCAGAATTTTGCTATTCAAAATATATTTCATTTCTCCTGAGGCAATTCTATCTTCTGCCCATAGGTCCAGTCCAATACAGTTTGTAAAAAGGTACTTGTCATGAATATAACTGAAAATTCTGCTCACTCTACATTAAACAACAATTAATCAATCTTTAATAAAGTACAGGTAAGCATTGTAAAATGTCATATAAACTATGGCTTCCATGAATTATTTACAGAAAGCAGTATGGAACATACATCTAAAATATTTGACGTCATTTTTGTGTTAACGACTTAAGTAAAAACGTTATTTTATTCAAAATTAATCCATTTTTTTTTATCACAAGTGATCTGTAGAAGTTATTTAACTGACTGATTTATCAGCTGGTACTGGACAAGGGGGTGTAGAAGTTATTTAACTGACTGATTTATCAGCTGGTACTGGACAAGGGGGTGTAGAAGTTATTTAACTGAATGATTTATCAGCTGGTACTGGACAAGGGGGTAAACGTTGTCTTCTCCTGGATTGACAGCTTGATATAAAGACTAAGATTGAATTATTGAACTAAAAAGCACCATATGCAAGGGTGATCCAGTCTGCTAAAACATTTTGACAAATTAGCCTGAACAGCATTTTAGAAGAATTTTTACTACTTGATTAAGCAAACTTTATTCAATTTTTACTAGACTGGGGCTTAGGGCTAGTGTTTTTTTTCAGCACAGACTGGGGATCATTGTTTTTTTTCAGCACAGACTGGGGATCATTGTTTTTTTTCAGCACAGACTGGGGATCATTGTCTTTCGAGACAAAATTGTTATTCATAGTTGAAATATGTCATTTCTTTGAAAAAGATGTAAAATGATATATTGATATATATTTTTTTTATTATTGAACAGGTGGACACATATTTCCATAAAGATGATTTAACAGTAAAAGACTTCAGTTGGGGTTGTCCTGTTCTGGGACAAAGGAGGGATTTTTCTTCTACTGGAAAAGATGGAGAGTTTACAGACAGTTACACAAACAAAGCAGGATTTGGTCCTCGATCTCTAAGACGAGGCTTCAGTTGTCCCTCTGGTGATTTAGAAACTGATTCTCACAGTTGTAGAAGTGGATTTGATATTAAGAATCCTAGATATGGAGCCCCAGCTGTAAGAAGAGGATTCAGTTGTCCTATGGGTGATTCAGATAATTATAATAGAGATGTAGGTTTTACTGTAGGCTCAGATTCTTCTGAAGACTCCTCTTTTACTAGATCTGGATTCATGAAGTGTTCATCTTCATTTGAAAATAAAAGTTGTGGATTTAATGATAAAAAACAAGATTGTAAGGAATCCAAAAGTGAAAAGAAAGGGTTTGGATCTCCTAGTGATAGACAGGGATTTAATTTATCTTCAGACAATGGAAGAATCGTTTCTCCAGCCGAGACGCAATTTGTTAGAAGGAACGGTTTTGGTACTCCAGTAAATAGTAATTCTGTACAAAGAAGATCTTCATTGTCTACTGTTGAAAACATTAATGAACAGTGGGATGTCTGAACAAAATAATTTCATTTCTTGAGCAATTATTATAAACAATGTTATTATGATGGTTTGTAAGGCTAAGCTTTGTAAATGTTGTTTTAATGAGTGATGTTAAAATGTTATTAACTGGGCCATGCAATATAAAATCTGTTACACATTGCCATTTAAATAGGTGCTTAAACTAGATACATTTCTATTATGGAAATCTGATGTACTCGTCTATTAGTTTGATGAAGACCACCATGATGGGTGCCAGTATTTGACATCTGAACATTGTCTTCATGATCTGCTCCACAGATTCCACCCTCTTGGAAATGATGGAATCATAGTAATTTTTGTCAAATAACAATTTTAGAACTATGTGTATATGTTTGTTTTGCATTCGGTTTTCTGCATATTATGTTCCTGACATTACATATGGTCGTTAATGAACTTCATCAGATGGTATCGTGAGAGAAGAGACAAAAATCTCTAAATATTCAGGGTTACATGTAGGAAGGGTCATTGTTTTTCTTCCCCTTAAATTTAAGAATGTATCCCATTTTATAGAAAGTGTGTACAATTTTCCTTTGTCGACATCTTACAGAACATTGTGTACATAAATCTTCATAAATTGTCCCTGTTTTTCATTACAAAATTCGGACCTTTTTTGCCAAATCCTAGATACATTCCTGTATTTTGGTATCAACATTTCAAAGGTCAAAGTCATTTAGTGTAGACCTTTTTGTTTACAGACATTATCATTACTATTTGAATGACAACAAACATTTTTGGAGAGGGAAAAACCACACATACTGCTGTAATTATAAACCATGACAATTTTATGTATGGTTATTATCATCTTTGTTCATTATATTAGATTGGGGCATTATTTTATTATTATGTTATATTATTTTTAATGTGATACTCATAAAAAGCAGTTAGATTTTCATTTACATGTATCCTGGAAAACATATCTTATATATATTGCTCATTCTTGTGTATTTTTCATATTTACATATCATTGATATACAATCACATAAACGGCTCCCCAAACCAGGCCATGTCGGAGAAACTCACACCTTGTTTCGACTGATGTGTCCCTGCATCTGCTCCAAAGCTAAATTAAAGTCACCTTGTTCCTGTTCGAAGATCTCTCCTTTCTTGTAACTAATCTTTGGACAAATAAATTGACAAAGCAACTGTAATCCAAGTGCATAAAAAATGAATGAAAGAGGATTCCATTTGTTGTGACACAAGAATCGCTGCAATCTTCTAAATTTGTACTGGCAAAATTACTAGTGAAAAGTGTATTCCCAATTCTAAAAAAAAACAATACAGAGAGATGCTCCCTGGACCATCTTTTGTTGTTGGATTGGGTTAGATTCTAATTATTTTCATCCAATTTCTTTATCGCCCTTTCAAAGCACAATAATCAACTTGCTATGTTTTAAACATGACACTGTATTTAAGGGGAAAACAACTGGGGGAAGGAAACAAGCATTTTGATGTTAATATATCCTGCAGTTAAAACAAATTAAATATTGAATGTCAACTAATATAAGATCAATAAGGGCTGTTCCATTAAAACATATGAGGTACCCGGGGAAGGCAATTTAATTTTTGGACAACCACCCAAAGAAGCAATTTACTGATTCTGGTGACCACCCTCAGAAGCATTTTTCAGTAAAATACAACCACTGATATAAATTTTTTTCTGAATCAAAAGAATTCTTCAAAATCAAATCAATCTATACTATGAAATTTTTTTTAGGTATCTGCAAGAATAAAGGAATTCAGAGTAATCCTGCATAATTATGTTTCAGCAAAGGAAAGAATGTCCATGCATGCAATATTCAGCATCTTTCCCTTTATTTGTACTATCTTGAACCGTGCTTGCAAGATATTCATAAATAGAAATGTTCATGATACTTTTCATCTTTTATGAGATACGAAAAATGTGAAGGACACCGACAGGCCACAGTGTACTGAAAGTTGTAAATGGCACCATATGAGACACAAGGCTGTTATAGTGTTGACAATCTGACACTGAACAAAATATACAAGAGCTGGAATTGTTTCAGTGATTGTTTATTTAATTTCATAACTTCTCCTTACCTAGTAACACATCTGAAAATGTAGGGCCTAGTTTGGAGGCCCACAGTGCCACCGATTCCACGCTCCACGTGACAATAGGGGTGACAGCATCAACATCCGCCATAGTTTTCGAAGGGAGGTAACTCGAATTCTATGTGTGTATAACTAACACACAGAGCCAAGTGTGGTTGACCGGAAACCAGAAACGATGACGACATTACGATTCGAGTGCCAAAACATTACAAAAAAATAAAGTGTTCTAGAGATTCTTTCAAAAAAATCTTCTTCATATCTTAATAGTTTGGCGGAAAAAATAACACACCAAGGCTTTTCCTGACCCAACAACCCATAGAAGCAATTTATGCAGGACAACCACATACCACAGAATTGATTTCTCAGCTAGGCTAACCACCCATATATTTTTTTAAACTGCCGTCCCCAGGTACCTCATATGTTTTTATGGAACAGCCCTAACACAAATATATGACATGAATTAAATCTTTTTTTTTTTATTCTGAAAGGAAAAATGTTAAAAATAATAAATACACAGTTTTTTTTCAACAATATCTGTTGTTTATGTAAACATGTAGTTCATGAGAAAAAAAAAGGTAATTTGTTGATATTTATTGTAAATGTCAACTTTTTGTTTTACCACCAAATCTAGTGTTCTAATACATCAACTTGATATTAGATGATTATAGCAATTCACTGTTTTATCTGTTGTCATATCTTATGTTCCACATCATCATTTGATTGGATAACACCTCCAAGTACTTTGTGCCATATGATTGGATGTTTTGAGCAGTAGTTACATAGACAAATCCTTTTTTTTTTTTCTTCAATTTTCTAACATGACAAATATCTTTTTGTGCCACAAAATATGTACATAAACACAAGGATGTATGTTTGAAATAAAAACAAAGAGTTACATTCTTTCATAAAATGTTTTACTATTGTGCATCGTGAATTGGTTATGCAAGTTTCTGATTTTTATGAGCAGATCGGGAACAAAATGTAACTTAATGAAGGATATATTTTCTGTAATTTCATTTGGAGACTTTCTGGAACATGCAGAGATGAAAGATTTCCACAAATCAGTTAATCCTCTTTCTTAAAACAAAATATTATAAGAGAAATGTGTCAAACTTGGTCCAGACAGATAGAAAATGAAGGTTAATAGGGTACTCTGTTGGAGTTTTCATCATGGTCCACTGATTTTTATTTGTGTCTTATATTGACATATCACAGTTATATTCCATCTCAATCATTCTGTTTTTTGTTTGTAGTTTGCCAAACAAGGTTGTGGTGCTATTTCATATTATTTGTTGTTTTACATGTATATATTGTTGATTTTACACAAATGTTAAAACCATGTTAAACCATACTGTACATGAATGGCATTTATGATACATTTTATACATTAACACAGTATTTGTTTTTGCCGTCAGTAAGCTTATGTTCAATACCGGTAATAGAAATATGTTGTTAACACTAAATTCTTCTTTTATTCAAAATTGAATTTTATTGATATATTTTGTTGCATCTCAGGGCTCACCACACATAGTAAAAACAGGGCGACTTGACTTCTCTCTCAGTTGACATAAGGGCGAAGTGAGGGAAAATCTGGGAGACTTCCGAAAGTCGATCAAAATTTTAACGTTTCTTTCCCCACTACCGCATATTCCCCCTACCTTTCACAAAACAAACGTGCTGCACAATGATCTTAAAAAGGATGCAATTAACGAGTTTGGAATAAAATATTGAACATCAAACCCTGTATGGGTCAAATTTCAGGAACATGGGAGCTCCTTTTTACGTGAATATTGAAGAAAAAGTATGATTATTGGTGAAAAAAATACTGACTTGAAAAGGCTGACAGGGCGACTAAGACTTCTCTTTTTGACAGAAATTGGGCAATTTCATTGAAACCAAGGCGAAAAAGTCGCCCACTTCGCCTGGTTTGGTGAGCCCTGGCATTTTATTCTAAGAACATCAATAATTTGGTTTCATTTAATGTCCATGTTGCCCAAAATTTAAATCTGTGCTATTTTGTTTGGGAAGAGACAGCAGCCGGTAAAAATGGGGGAACATATTTTGTGTAACCCATCCCTTGTCAGCTGTGAGACCAGATCTTTGACACTTTACAGAGTGTTTGCATTCATGTTGAAGTTGTGCTCCTCATAATTTCAGCAACATTTCAACAGAGGAAACCAATTATATTTTTCTTCCAATATTCTATGATGTTATATTATGTTCCTATTTTGAAATTAATCCTTTATATTACCAAAGTTATATACCCCTTAATTTATTGAATAATGGCAAATTTATGGTATTCATGCTCTAACTTGAGTTTCCCTGAGCCAACTATTTTGACTTTTTTTACATAATAGTTTTGACTACAATACACAGGTCTAATATGATTTTGTACTTATGGGCCTTAATCTATTGACAAATGACATTTTTTGTGTTTTAACTTTAGTGTCCCTTGACCAGCTGAATACTATTGCACCAGACTTTTATTGTAATAATCCTATGGGCATTTTATATTTATTTTTCTTATTTGAAATTTGTGATTTATCAAAAGTTTAAACTAGTCAGTACAATTGTAATCACTGTGGCATTAGCTCATTGGACACCTTTGTAACCCTGTCATTTTTATCCTTGGATGATTTTTTTACTAGATGAACAACTATTTCAAAGTTTAATATCTTCATAAGACCATGTCTTTGTGTTTCTGTCATATTTACCTCTAATAATTGTTGATTGTGATTTAAAATTGATGACAATCATTTTTTGTAGATTTTGAAAATCCAAATTATTTTCATGTGAATTTCCTCTGAATTAAAAAACAATATATTTTCTGCCTTTTTATGTATCTGTACCTTTGAAAACCAAAACTGTATGATAATGTCTGGATAAAAATTTATATAGATGTATATACATGTTGCTAGGATTTCCAAAACCATATTTTGCTTTAATTGAAAAATATTGTAATTGAATTGTACTAGTTGGATGTATTTTTTTCTGATTTTGTGAAAACCTTATTGTAAAATGACATCCACTTTTTGTAGATTTTCAGATTTATAGCTTGAATCATAACACAAAACAAGACCCTCAACACCGTCAAAAACCAAACTCATTAATGGCGTCGCTGGTAAAACCACAGGTCACATGATTCTAATTTGAAAATGTTGACATTTTCGTCGGTCATGAAAATTGTAGAACAAAGACCTCGTTTATTTATACCGTAGAAAATATCGAAACGTCTTATATTGTTTTCTTTTCAGCAATAATTACTTCCACGATTTGTTTATTAGATTTGAGTTAAAACGGGAGATTATTATTAAATTTTTGATGATTTACAGGGTGACTCCCTCGATGGAATGTCACCATCACATTGGAATAAAATGCAAATATATTAAGTTTGCAGTAGAGTGACATTCCCAAACTTCACACTGCACTAGGTTATATATTTATTTAACGAAATGTTTCTCTGGTACATGTTTTTATTCATTAATAAAAAATTCTGTCAGCTTTTAGTGCCGAAAAATTGTCAGTCAAGAAAGATAACTCCGTACCATCGCATTGAAATAAAATGCAATATTTTAAGTTTGCAGTAGAGTGACATTCCCAAACTTCTCACTGCACTAGGTTATATATTTATTTAACGAAATGTTTCTCTGGTACACGTTTTTATTCATTAATAAGAGTTTCTGTCAACTTTTAGTGCCAAAAATTATTCAGATTCAGAAAAATTGTCAGTCAAGAAAGATAACTCCATATGAATTTTCATATTTCTAAAAATAAATTTAAAACCAGCCGAATGACTTAAAACACGCTGTGCACAAATGTTGATGCTGATGCAGGCTGCTATTTTAATAGCATATGCATATAATTAACAACAAATTTTGGAATATACAAACATTTATAAATGGTCTCCTATCCCCCCTTTTGTAAAAGAAAGTATAGGCGACTAAAATTTACACGTTCACCAGTTTTATTGGTGGATCACTGTGAAAACTTTGAATTGTTATTTTCACAGGCCTTCTAGCGATTCAACAAAAACATTTCTATATCCTTTTGATGAATCATGAGCAGAAAAAAAAATTCAGTATAAAGATAAAAAAAATTATATAAATATTTAAAGAAAATGTATACAATCATCTGTCAAAAATATTGGGAAATGTAAAAAAATCAAAAAAAAATCCCTATATAATCAACCAAAACCATATTTTTTCAAAAAATTAGTGTGGATAGATTTTAACAAATTTTACACTAAAACATTTGGAATTGTCAATATTTTGATTGTTTATTTACTCATTATGATGTTATGAGTTATTTTTATTTGTACATAATTTAAACACGACAAATAAAAATTGACTGATTTTCCTATATTTTACTAAAAATAAATTATAAAAATTAACAATCATGGGAAAATTATGTACAAATAAAAACCACTCATATAAAGATATTGAGCAAATAAACAAACAAAATATAGACAATGCCGAATGTTTTGGTGTAAAATTTGTTAAAATCTATCCAGAAATGACTTCACAATAATTAAAAAAAAATATATATGGTTTTGGTTGATTATATAGGGATTTTTTTTTTTACATTTCCCAATACTTTTGACAGATGACTGTACAGATTAGTTTTCAAGTGTATTTCTTTCCCATAAACTATTAACAGAGAAAGTAACAAGTTCATAAATTTTATGAAAGTTGAACAAATCCGAAGTACAATGAATTATTAATTTAATCGAAAATGAGGTTTAAAACAAAAAGACCAGACTGACAGATAGCAACCAATTAACACATTCAGAGTTTATAATGTTAAAATAAGAGAAATTTAATTAAAGCTCAATATTCAAAGAAACAAGGAAGAAAAAAAATCTAGTTTAATACTTATTTCAGTTGTCATTGATATTTACTTGCTAAATAGAGTATATTAAAATGAAAGTGGAAAAAAGGCAGAACTGTGAGTGAGACATTATGCTTTATGTTTTGCTACATGGCTGCTGCATAAATTTAGTACTGGTGAAATCAAGTTCTGCTCCTAGTTTGTATATGTTGCATCTAAGTAAACAAGTACCTACAATGTACATCATCCCTAAGCTAGGAAGGGATATCAAGAACCACCCTTGGGGAGCAACCATTTAATTCTGATGGGGGGGGGGCATGGAAGGATTTATAAAAGAAAATTCCAGGATCCAAATTTTGGGTAAAAAAATAGGCAGGACATATGTGCGGACTAAAAAAATAATCTGGATCTGAATATATAAAGTAAACCGGAGGCTCTCAAAAGCCTGTAAGTTCAACTGGTTATAAAAAGAACAAATTGGTCCTATATAATGAAAATGAGTTTTATGAGGAGACGAAAGTGTTGAAATGACAAAAAATAGAACATTTTCAATTCGTTCACTTCTGTACGTTCTTCGACATTTCCTAAATATTGCAGAACAGCAAAATGTAAAATAACTCGATGATATTCCCACAATATTGGTGTAAACAAACAACATTCAACAAACTGGGTTACGCCCCTTTATACTGACAATGAAGACAAAGTATGATTAAGAGTTAAAAGTCCTCATACAGTCCATGATGGCCTACATACTACATGTGCACGGTGTTAAGGACCAAGATTTTATAGACTTCTCATGCTGGACTCTACATATCCCAAAAATTGCCATAGTATGTTCTACCAAGTAACAGCCACAGACTTCAACATAGCACAACATCAGTTAGTCCACTTACCCAAAGACAAGAAAGATGTGTTCGTAGAAATTAAGACGGGCCAAAATTGTGGACCAGTAACAATGAACATATTTGGATTACAGCAGCTAGGAGATGGAATACAGATGTACTTTAAAGTTGTAGCTGAAGAGACTTTTGACCTCACAGAAGGAGTCTCCCCATCAGAACTACATCTGAAGCCAAGTGAAGGACAGATATGTACAGACTCCATGTTTGATCTACAGAATGAGAATGGACCAGCTGTCCAAATATCTCACAAACATGGTTCTAAATATTGGATAAAGATGCCATGTGGAGATGAAAAGGTGTGTACACTGAAAATCATTCTTCTACAACAGCTGCAGAACAAGCAAACATTCATGATCTTTATAGAAAATACCTGGACTTTGAAAAGTATTCCAATGTTACTACAGCCTGGAAGAGAATACAGGTGCATCGTCTACTATTGGTCTGTACGTGGATCTTCCCTCTTGCTTGAGGTGGGAGTAATGAATGAAACAAACAAGCCGGGAGATACGATGTCTGTTGCCTTGCGTACCCATCATTTTGTACAAGCTACAAAAGAAAAATGTCAGTATTTATTTCACTATGGAAGAATTAAATAAAATAAAATCTAAAGCAGTAAAGTTTGTACATCGGAAAAAGCAGCAGGTAACGACCATACTATACTTCTACAGGAATAAATCGGTGGAGAATTGCGAAATTTGCAACCTTGAATGATCACTGACAAGACAATAATTGACAGGGCTTTCAATATTTTCGAGTGTACCAGTACTCCACTATATACAGGCAGTACTTTTCATTCAAATTTGATCAATTTTTGCTGTCCCTTTTGCATCCTTATCCTGCTTCATTGCATTATGAATTCTGAAGTCGCATCTGCGACAAATGCAGTCATCATCTGCATAACTGCATTTTCTCTTTACATATTCATAAAAAACTGTGTTTTTGGATCTTTCTTCTTTTGAACTAAATGAACATAGCGAGATGACTTTGAATAAGGTTCCTTACAATGAACACAGGGCCCAGGGTCCCTGCCACTGTGGGTCTCAGAACAGTTTGCTTTTTGGAGCATTACTAGTCAACTATGGTAAAATCAGTCTTGCAAAATACACAGTTGCTCAATCAATTAAATATCATATAACAAATTTAGCCTACTTTCTATTTATAACACACACACTGGCTGGTTTTTTTTTTTAGTCAGTCATTGTGTAATGATACCTGTTACACATACATGTATTTCATGACTTGCAGAAGAAAATCAGGTAAAATCAGCATTCCTAAATATATTTGATAAATTTATTACTTTTTAAATAAGCGCCACATTAGATATGTACAAGAGTAACTGATAGGAAATCAGCCAGTCCACACAGTGTATTGATGAGACGGGGAAAAAAGGGGGGTCATAAACTGATGTAAATAATGTAGTTTTCGTGTAAACTTTCGGTTAAAATGAAGATATTAATACAATGTAAATCTAATAAAAGTCAGACATATACACACTCCATTGGTGTTTTGAGGGAGTAATGTTCACCAAAATGGACAAAATTTTACACTAAAACAAGGCGAAATTTTCAAGAAAAAAACATGCCTCATTGTATCTTCTTTCAGGAATGATTTCCGTTCGGGGTGACGTAATTTCCAGTTGAGAGAGCATTTTCTATTTGTTGATGATATATCACTCCTCAATCATCAATTTCATGTCCTAATATAGATTTCTGTCAGCTTTTTCATTGGCCAAAAAATGTAAACAAACCAAACCTCGTGTTTTTACACATTCTAGAATGCACGATTCGAAACATGTTTTTGACTAATATAAATCTTGGTCGCTTGTCTAATATAGCCAGTCATTGCAAAAAATATATAAATATTTCATAGAAATCACGTCTCTATCACAGTTTTGTCTATATAATACTTTATTTCAAGTTTTTCCAACAACAGTGCTAATTGAAAATTTTGCAGGACTTTTAAAGTGGCACCTAGCGGGAATTTTTTACGGTTGTCGCCCCCTGACACCGTTGTTTTAGAATCAATAGCTGTAACGGTCAAATCGTTGGGTTTGCTTTCCAACTGAACACTATATTTTGTTACATCATATTTGTAAAATCTAGCTATCAATAATATTGACATTTCTGATTGGCTTATAAACAGACAAACATCACCTAGTTATTTATGGCAATAACTACTTTTAAAAATCCTTAAAATGGAATTAAAATGTTTAATATTTTATTTCTTAAAACAATTTTTGCATCGTTCAACACATGATATTTACTAAATTTTACATTTGATTAAGTTTGCAAGTTTGGTTACACAGCAAGAATTCATTTGTTTTTTGGCCTTTTTATAAAATGTCTACTTAGTGTAGTCATAATGATATCATTAGTGAGCAACAGTTTTATTTGGAAAAGAAATATCAATGTTTATGTAACTGCTACATTATATTCTAATTTTTGTAAAATGTTTAACTCCTGGAAAATATGTACAGGTAGAAACATGTAATATGTCATATTAGATATTAAACCTCCATCTTTGATATTCTAGTTCTAAATTTTAAATAATTATACCAGACAGTTGCTTTGACTTAAACAATTTGTCAGTAGAAAATATCTACTTTTTTTTGGGTCCAAGTCCATATTTTTTATGAAACGGTCGTGGTGTTAATGAATATGAAATAAAATCCATCTACCTGTATAATTGAGAGGAATAAATCTCCATCTACCTGTATAATTGAGGGGAATAAATCCATCTACCTGTATAATTGAGGGGAATAAATTCATCTACCTGTATAACTGAGGGGAATAAATCCATCTACCTGTATAACTGAGGGGAATAAATCCATCTACTTGTATAACTGAGGGGAATAAATCCATCTACCTGTATAACCGAGGGGAATACATCCATCTACCTGTATAATTGAGGGGAATAAATCCATCTACCTGTATAATTGAGGGGAATAAATCCATCTACCTGTATAATTGAGGGGAATAAATCCATCTACCTGTATAGCTGAGGGGAATAAATCCATCTACCTGTATAATTGAGGGGAATAAATCCATCTACCTGTATAACTGAGGGGAATAAATCCATCTACCTGTATAACTGAAAGGAATAATAGTCAAGTTAGAGAACAATGATTTTATTGGTGTCTTCATGTTGTATAAAAATATGATAATGTTGTATAGAACTGTAAAAAAAGGAAATATTACCTATAAAAGTATTTTATGGTTGTGCAATAGTCACATACATTCCAATAAGTTATGATATTTTTGGAAAGTTTATTCCAGTATTTTGTTCCTTTTAATGAAGTCAAAAAATGTGAAAGTATTTTTTGTTTAGAATAAAAAATTGCTTTAAGACAGTTGTTCTACTACCACTGTATATTTTTTTGGGATAGTTTTGTCTCATGTCAAAATGGTGGAACTTATTTAGTACTAGCATTTCTTTACTAATAATTTAAAAGACAGATCCAAGTATGCAAGAATTAATTTTAAAAAGATTTTTTTAGACAAAATTTCAAACAATTTCTTTGAATAGATATTGAAACATGTAGAGATCTTCTCTTGTAAAATCTTAATATTTTATTGAATTATGATATACCTTCATAATCAGTAATTTCCTATGATTTTATTAGGGGGAGGAAGTGCTATGAAAAGTAGATATACAAAATAAATACTTTATGTCTTATTTCATATGTTCTGTCCCTTAAATAAAATATTTTATTTTCATCATTTCATATGAGATGATAGAAGACTTGGGACACCAGTAGTAAAGTAAAATTAAAGGAATAAACATACACAAAAGTTAGAACTATTGCTTTCATAGGAAAAAATATATATTTTTGCAAGATGTGTAGAAATTATAGAAATAATATTGTTATTTGCAAAAAAAAGTCTCAAAAGTTTCCAACTATTTTTTTTCACTCAGTCTATTTGTGTATAATTGTATTGATATGTTAATATTACAATATGATAAATATCTCCTGTACAGTGAAACCTGTCTTGATCATCCCACGAAACTGTGGTCTTTGAATCCAGGTGGTCTCTCAAGAGAGGTTTGTGTAATGTAAATAATATAGAGATGTGACACATTGATGTGGTCTCACAACACAGGTTGGTCTCTCAAAACAGATTTGTGTAATATAAATAATATAGAGATGTGATTAATGTGATCTCTCAAGACAGGTTTTACTGTTTAATTATGGCATTTACATACAGCATGTTAAATATAAATGTAACTGTTATTTACTGGTATATATAAGTATTGTTAAACAATGTATACAAATACTGATGTAAAAGTAATGGCAAATTATCTAGTCACTATGTACTTGTTGACCAATGGTTGAAACATCGAATAAAAACACATTAAATTCCTTCTTGTTTTTTTATGTATTTTATACAGCAATCAATTTCACCAATTGAAAACAATAATGGTTTACAGTATAACCAAACACAACAAAAAAGGACTTGTGTATTCTAATATACTGTTGTCCGTCAGTCATATGTCTATTTGAGGGCCCGGATGGCTTAATGAGTTAGGTAGTTGGATTACCTAACAACTCGTACAAGCTTATCACCAATATGGCATGGGTTCGCGCCCGGCTTTGTAAATTACAAAAAAGGGTGCACTTGACTCGCAGCAGCAAGTTACAATGTTTACCAGTTGCTTGCCCATGGTCATTGGTTCTCTCCAGGTACTCTGGCTTCTTCCTCCACTAAAACTGGTCGCCAAGATACAACTGAACTGATAAGACAATTGACCACTTATTTAAGATTGGTAGATCCAGATTTTCAGTTTTTGTCCACAATGCTTTGAGTATTACTGTTACAGGAAGGCTTTTACTGTGAAACAATGGTGGTCTCTTTGTAATGCTGTGTTTTTATACCCATTTACCGTGAATTACTTAATTATTCAATGATTTGATAGCTTAATTGGTACAATCATGTATTGAGAACACCACAGAAATTAATTACGAACAATTTGAATAGTGACAGTTAAATACTGGTAACTGATACAATGGGATAAATTTTGAGCGACCATTTACCACGTTAGTAATTATACCCCCCGCAACGAAGTTGTAGGGGGGTATACTGGTTTCACCATGTCCATCCGTCTGTAGACAAATCCTATGTCGTACGATAACTTGAATTGTGTTTCTTAGGATCTTTTAAAATTTAATCAGCTGTTTACTGTTGAAGAGAGGAGGATCCCTTTCATTTTTGACAATTTTTACTTTTGCTGTTCCAGAGTTATTGGACTTGATATGACGGAAAATAGGATTTTTACCCTATGTCGTACGATAACTTGAGTAGTGTTTCTCAGAATGTTTTGAAATTTTATCAGCAGCTTACCGGTGAAGAGAGGAGGATCATTTAATTTTTGGTCGGAACAATCAGTAATGTTTTGGTTATGGAAATAGGTTGGACAGATGTGGGGAGTGGGGGGTATATCTTAGTGAGCTGTGCTCACAGTAATACTAATTTGAGTTAAGATAACCCGTAAATCTGAGCAGGAGGGTTTTTAACTGCCTGATTACACCAGGTGACCGCTAGGGAAAGTTTGACTTATAGTAATTTCTGAGGTATAATTACTCGCTTTTTATATGCCCGTCTCGATACGCGCCGTATTATGTGATTGGGTGTGGTGGGCTGGCGGGCGTCCACTCAGGTTTCCGCACAATAACTTTAGTTCTGTATAGCGGATCTTTACCAAACATGATTCCCCTGTGGAAGGGGAAGAACCCTATTTATTTTGGGGGTCATTAGGTCAAAGGTCCAGGTCACCATTAGTATAAATAGAATTTTTGACAACAGGGTCGTTTCCGCACGATAACTTTAGTTCTGTATATTAGATCTTTACCAAACTTGGCCACATGATTCCCCTGTGACAGGGGAAAAACCCTACTTATTTTGAGGTCATTAGGTCAAAGGTCAAGGTCACCATTACTATAAATAGAATTTCTGACAACAGGATCGTTTCTGCACAATAACTTTAGTTCTGTATATTGGATCTTGACCAAACTTGGCCACATGATTCCCTTGTGGAAGAGGAAATACCCTATTTATATAGAGGGCGTATTTTGTGATGCACACATTTCTTGTTTCCTTTTCTTTTGATTTACCAAAAATATGCAAGTTAGGATGATTTCAATTGATTTGAAAATCTCCTTTGAAACCACTGAGCCAATTCAAACTAAGCTGGGGTAGTCACCTTTCAAAATCATATCCAACAGCCCAGACATCCATGAAAGATGGCAGCCGCGATTAAAATTGAAATTTCTTCAAGTGGCCAAAACATGCTACATTTTAGACTGAATAAAAACGTGATTTCAATTTGGTGTGCATGACATGTTACTGAAATAACCTTCATCAGGTGCACTCAAAATCAAAAGATTGGAAAGCTAAATAATTTAGTAATGTTTGTGAGCTATAAACCTAAAGGGTCTAAATAGGATAGCCAAAATCAGTTAAGGTCATCTATGTCTGAGAGAGGAGAACCCAATGACATTTACTGTAGGTTCAGGTAATTCAATACTTTCCAGCAGAACCCAATAACATTTACTGTAGGTTCAGGGAATTCAATGCTTTCCAGCAGAACCCAATAACATTTACTGTAGGTTCAGGTAATTCAATACTTTCCAGCAGAACCCAATGACATTTATTGTAGGTTCAGGTAATTCAACACTTTCCAACAGAACCCAATGACATTTACTGTAGGTTCATGTAATTCAATACTTTCCAGCAGAACCCAATGACATTTACTGTAGGTTCACGGAATTCAATGCTTTCCTGCAGAATCCAATAACATTTACTGTAGGTTCAGGTAATTCAATACTTTCCAGCAGAACCCAATGATATTTACTGTAGGTTCAGGTAATTCAATACTTTCCAGCAGAACCCAATGACATTTACTGTAGGTTCAGGGAATTCAATGCTTTCCTGCAGAACCCAATAACATTTACTGTAGGTTCAGGTAATTCAATACTTTCCAGCAGAATCCAATGACATTTACTGTAGGTTCAGGGAATTCAATACTTTCCTACAGAACCCAATGACATTTACTGTAGGTTCAGGTAATTCAACACTTTCCAGCAGAACCCAATGACATTTACTGTAGGTTCAGGGAATTCAATGCTTTCCTGCAGAACCCAATAACATTTACTGTAGGTTCAGGTAATTCAATACTTTCCAGTAGAACCCAATGACATTTACTGTAGGTTCAGGTAATTCAATACTTTCCTGCAGAACCCAATGACATTTACTGTGAGTTCAGGGAATTCAATGCTTTTCTGCAGAACCCAATGACATTTACTGTAGGTTCAGGGAATTCAATGCTTTCCTGCAGAACCCAATGACATTTACTGAAGATTCAGGGAATTCAATGCTTTCCTGCAGAACCCAATGACATTTACTGTGAGTTCAGGGAATTCAATGCTTTTCTGCAGAACCCAATGACATTTACTGTAGGTTCAGGGAATTCAATGCTTTCCTGCAGAACCCAATGCCATTTACTGTAGGTTCAGGGAATTCAATGACTACCAAAAGAACCCAATATGAAAAACAAATAAAGAACAACAATAAAAGTCATGAATTTTTTTTCATGTTCACTTATATCTACATCTACTTCCAGAAAACATGAAAATCTAGGTCTTAACTTAAAATACATACAGTATGGTTAAAATACATACAGGAATGGGATCCTGACCCTTCCCCTTTCCTATTCTTGTCAGTTAAAACTTGGTAAATATTTGACAAAAGTTAATTAATCAGAAGATTGATTTCATTTGATTGATTTTTGGTGTTTTAACGCCACTTTCAACAATATTTCAGCTATATCATGGCGACCAGTTTTAGTGGTGGAGGAACCCGGAGAGAACCACCGACAATGGGCAAGTAACTGGTAAACTTTATCACTTGCAGCTGAAGTCGAGTGCACCCTTTTTTGTAATTTACAAATCCAGGCGCGAACCCACGCCATATTGGTGATAGGCTTGTATGAGTTGTTAGATCCAACGACCTAACTCATTGAGCCACCAGGGCCCCTTAACCAGAAGACATTCAGGAACAGGTGACATGTAGCAAACTGCTTGTAAACTTCTGGATAAATATCAAGATTATATTATGTATTTTCTAAGAACTAGATTGATTGTGATTGTTGTTGTTTAACACCAAATGAGCAATAATTGTTCAGCTACATCATGGCAGGAATAAGTTACATTCAATGAAATGATGATGATGTCCACTCTGTGTTAGACCAACAAGCTTAATTGGATCTTTGTTGTGCTAGCTCATTGAAACAACAGTTTGGGAATAGACATGTCGCTCCACTCAGACATATTATCCTGATTCTGAGCCAACCAGTCTTTGCTCTTTCTCCTTAATGCTGTGTGTTTAGCGAAAAAGCAACAAATATTAATTCTATATGTCTGGTTCAACCCAACCAGGGCTCGAACCCACGATGTTCCACACTCGAGGCTACTATGGTAACCATTATATCACTGATGTGCTTCTAAGAAATGGATCCAACAATGAAAGCATAAAAGTAATGTCATGGTCATGTGATAAAAATTATTGGCCGACGAGTCATGGTCATGTAACAAAAATGATTGGCTGACGACGTGTTATTTGTACTCCAATCTCCATAATATATAATTTGTTATCGAGTGGTTAATGGAATAAATAACACTGAAAGCTACTGAAGTAATCATATTTTATATAATAAGATATGAAAAATGTTTATTTTATAATAAAAGACGATATCACATCAATTTAACGAGTATAAACTAGAGGCTCAGTGGGCTGAGCCTGTGTCGCTCACCTTTCATTGTGCTTTGAGGAAACTTAATACAGAACCTTCCATACGTGCTTCCCACCAAATTTTGGTTCAGTTGGCTAAGCAGTTACAGAGAAGAAGATTTTTAAAAATCGGCCAATCAGAAACAAGAATTGCCTGTGGCAGCCATGTTTGTTAATGGATCGGGACGAAATGAGCAAATTTTATATTATAGAGGACCATCCATAGATGCTTCCTACCAAGTTTCAGTTTGGCTAAGGAGGTTCAGAGAAGAAGATTAAAATATGAAAAGTTAACGGACGCCAAGTGATGGCAAAAGTTCACATTGCCTTTGGCAACGTGAGCTAAAAAAAGTTCAGCAACAATACACAAGTTTGTAGGTTTATGATTATTTCTGTATATCTTGTTTTTTTTAAACAGTAATTTATATTCTCTGAATAAAATACATACAAATGTGTTACTGTCAACCCTGGTGGAAGCTGATATCTTTACACAAAGTATTATTTAACACAAGACTATATTGCATTACGTAGTACATGTATATGGCACAATATTTCTTATTCCTCACTTTACTTATGTCTAGCCTTAAAGACTAATATATTCAATGTTTACACATTTAAACGATTTACCATATTTAGTTACCAACTATAGGTTGATACTATTTCTAAAATTCATCCTGCAGAGTACAGAATTCTGGTTTTATTCAAGGTTTGGTTTTTTTGTAATGTAAGTCTATGGTACTAAGACCTATACTTTAGATCATGAGGTGTACAAAAATGATAACTTCTTCACTTGTGTTCTGTAATGTAAGTCTATGGTACTAAGACCTATACTTTAGATCATGAGGTGTACAAAAATGATAACTTCTTCACTTGTGTTCACTGAAGTTTACTACTAGGGTTAGAATGTAAACAAAACATCGCTACATCTTTAAATTCCAAATTTATGAATTGCTTAAAATTGAACTTCCAAATTCTAGTTTATAAATAAAAAGATTTCAGTTATTTTGAAGAAACATGACCTAACCATTACAACAACCCTGTAACATTTCAAATCAAAATACATACAATCCACTTAATAAATTATAAATACATACAATCCACTTAATAAATTATAAATCTTATTATAAAAATGTATAAATAAAAACAGAAAACAGAAAATGTTGGAATGATAACATATTCCCTAACGTCATACTGTACACAATAACATATTCCCCGACGTCATACTGTACACAATAACATATTCCCTAACATCATACTGTACACAATAACATATTCCCTGACGTCATACTGTACACAATAACATATTCCCTGACTTTTCCCAAAATACTTCAAGTCAACTATTACTTATTAATGGTAATTTACTAACCCTGTATGAAATTTACTAGCCCTTTATGAAATTTACTAGCCCTGTATGAAATTTACTAGCCCTGTATGAAATTTACTAACCCTGTATAAAATTTACTAACCCTGTATGAAATTTACTAACTCTGTATGAAAAACATACAAGAGGCTCAGACGCCCTGTATGAGTTATACAGGGCGTCCACGTGTTCACGCTAAACCAATCATTTTCTTACATTTATGTAGGAGCAAGATATTACTTGTTACACAGTGTGTTAGTGACCTAATACGTTATATATGGGGTCAGTAAATTCCATATGGGGCGAGACGAAGTCGAGCCCCATATGAAATTTACTGACCCCGTATATAACGTATTAGGTCACTAACACACTGTGTAACGAATATATCTTACCGACTACCCTTTAGATTTGAAGTTCTGAGTTTTTGTTCTTACTTTTATGAGTCTATACTCAAGAATTCATAAAATAATTGAAAAATACAAACTTTCGATATTTTATATCACAGAAAAATATCACATAATGTTCAGCAAGAACAGTCAAAATTTTCACAAAAACAATAAACTGTTTTCAAAACCCTGGAAAGAATGTTTAAAGAACAGAAGTAATTTCCTAAAATACATCAAGTCAACTATTACTTATTAATGGTAATGTACTGTATGAAATTTACTAGCCCTGTATGAAATTTACTAGCCCTGTATGAAATTTACTAACCCTGTATGAAAAACATACAAGAGGCTCAGACGCCCTGTATGAGTTATACAGGACTTCCACGTGTTCACGCTAAACCAATCATTTTCTTACATTTATGTAGGAGGTAAGATATACAATAATATATTCCCTAACGTCATACTGTACACAATAACATATTCCCTGACGTCATACTGTACACAATAACATATTCCCTGACGTCATACTGTACACAAACCAGTAAGAAAATATGTTACAGCAAGATTTACCATTTAATAGCAGCACTTCTAATTTTACTTGAAAAATACATTACAAATGACAAAAAGGGACAAAATTATTTTTTGAGGACAATTTTATTAAACCATTTGCTGGTATTACCGGTATTGTTAAAAATGTATGTTTTAAAAGTAGCATACTAGTATTTCGTTTATTAGTGAAAAAGCATTTTTAAAATATCTCTTACATGAAAACAGCTATGCCAAAAAATATGACAACAAAACTGTCTGGAGTGTGACACTTTAGAAGTCATGTCATTTCTTAAGATAACCACAATGTTAGTATTGGTTTCAGAATGTTTGATATAGTAGCCCTCTTTTAAGAACAACATTTCTATTGATATGTCACAACCCATTGTTGTGACCTATTTTTAGGGGGGATCTATGTCACTATCATTAAGAGAAAAAGAAAAGATAATTTCATAATTTTAAGAAAATTTTAAAATTCAAGGAGTATAACTCCAGATTAATAAACATGTTTAATATCACAATAAAATATTACAATGATGACAGAAGAGGAAGAGTACAATAAATGTCTACACAATTATTTATAATAATATAGTTTATGTAAATATAAAAAAACATAAATTTGATTAACTGTAGAATAAAAACTACATCTAACAAAACATTTTAATTTTAATGTTCCAGTGATGTCTGCTATCAACATTTAATTTTTTACATTGTAAATAAAATCAAAACTCATTTTATCAAAGTCAAAGATAGGGATAGGGATTAATATAAGTTATTGTAACTTGTTTCCCAATCCTATTAATATAAGTTATTGTAACTTGTTTCCCAATCCTANAAGGGCCGGTAATTAATATTAATCAATATCAACAAGACTTAAAAGGAACCGATAATTTATTCAGTCTTTGATTATCACTTTAAAGGAATTTATATTCCTACGGATTACAATTACCTTGGCTTGGGTCATCAAATTCGTTTCAAAAATAATCCCTGATAAAATAGATTACTGACACAGTCCGCTTGGCACGCGTGAACACAAAGTGATCAATAATCTGACATGTTTTAAAGGTGAATATGCGACGTTAACCGTTTTACAAACAAATATTATTTGTGTATTAAAAAAGGATGTATGAATGGAAAGTTAAAAGTGTCAAAACATTATTTTCATTTATGGTTTTAACTTCGTTTTTTTTTATTTTGACACATTAAGACAAATATTGTAAGTTCGAAATTCTCTGGAAAAAAATCACTTCGAACTTCGACACATCGAAGTAAAATTACATTGTTTTCCTTTTGTAGGGACCTCTAAACATACTCGAGTTATCCGAGATTTCGAATCATCCGAGTTCGAGTCATCAGAGGTAAAAATGCATAGGACTAATGGGAAATTTGCCGGGACTGGAAAATTACCTCGACACATCCGAGATTTCGAGTCAACCGAGTTCGACACATCGAGGTTCGACTGTATGTTGAATATTGTAATGTTATGTTGAATTAATTAATAAAATATGTTTAAATTAAAGTCAAAGAAACTGACCATTTCACTTCAAATTAGCTGAATGTTATTACTATGCTATCAAGCTAAAGCTAAGCTCACATCTAATAAAGATTAATAGAATTTTATTCAAGATGAGGAGACAGACTTTCTGTAATGTTAAAAATGACATGAAAATGGCTGAAGTTTTAAATTAAAAGCTATGCATTACATTATAATTTGATACAGATGCTAGACAGGATATATAATGTCAAATTCCCAGCGTTAGATTTTATATACCTCTTGTGTAATATATTCATTAAGTTATTACAGTTATTCTGATGAATTAATATTATATAAAAACCCTGTTAATAAAGTAATAAGGTTTGTAAATATAATAAAAATTTCTTTATCTTTTATTATGCATAAAATGTATTCTTTTAATTTAAAAAAAAAAAAAATGGCCGTTATCTTATTCTACCAATTTCTTTACAGAATATATGTAATAACTGAAAATATTATACTAAAAATAATCTCATCTGTAATCATGAAAATTTGACAAAATATCAATTATCAAATCTTCTTGACAAAATATCAGTGATTGAAGATAGCACATTAGCCAATCAAAATTTTTGGGGGGGATTGTTGTTTAACGCAAAATGAACAATTTTTTTAGCTATTTCATGGCAAGAACAAGTTACATTCGATGACATTGATAATGATGTCCACTTTCTATTAGACAAATTACTTAGTTGGATTTCTATAGTGCTAGCTCATTGAAACGTCACTCCACTCAAACATATTATCATGATTCCGAGTCAAATAGGGGGTGTATATATTCTATGTAGGGGTGGAATTTAACGGATCCATCTATGTTTTTCTAGAAACCTGACAAATAAAAATAATCTAAATAAAAGGTGTCATAAAATTATCATGTGATAATCATAACACATCACACATAAATGATTGAAAGAGGGACAAGAAAGGGATGTTGTTGAAAGAGGGACAAGAAAGGGATGTTGTTGAAAGAGGGACAAGAAAGGGGTGTTGTTGAAAGAGGGACAAGAAAGGGATGTTGTTGAAAGAGGGACAAGAAAGGGATGTTGTTGAAAGAGGGACAAGAAAGGGATGTTGTTGAAAGTTATCAAGTTCAAATGCTAAATGAAAGAACCAAAGGTGATGTTAAACGATCGAACTGCTTGCATGTAGATTTTTTTTATGCTATGCACAATCGCAAAATATCAGTATACTTCTAGAAAAAGATGTCAAACTTTGAAATAGTAAATTGAGAGCAAACTCCAGAGACATCAATATGTTATTCACATAAAACAGCTTTTTATCCAATGTTCCATTTTCTTGTATATACATTTGCATATATATAATAGTGAAAATTTTGTCAGCATGGCCAAGAGTGAAAGACCTTGGTAAGTCTGCTATTAACAGGAAACCTACCTCGTCTGAATTATCATTTACAACTCCTTTACAAAACTAATTCCCTCAAAATAAAACATAATGTAGATGTTCCTTTACCAAAGAATCTAATGGGATTAACTTTTTTAACCACAAGCAAAGTTACAAGCATAATTTAGTGTTACCTGATATTTAAGAAGCTGGGGGGGACTACTAATATAATTATTGAATAGTACCAAAAATGGAATTAACAGTTGGTGTAGGAGCTACTACTATAACATGCAACAACTCAGTTTTTCATTCTATTACATTATTATTTTATTTCCAATCAACTGTTTACGACACTACATCTGTTTTGAAGGGGCGAGCAAATCAAAGCGACAGTCAAAATGTAATATATAGTGTATTCAGAACCATTTGTGGATTTAATTTTATACCTTGGAAAAGGGAAATATTTTTCTATATGAGGTCTTTTTCGCGGAAGGGGAATGTGACTCTTGAAAAAATTTACAACACTTATTAATAGATTTGACAATGAACTTTTATCCATATAGAAAATCTATATATATAGTCTTCCGAAGACAACAAAAAATCCTTTCCATTTTCATCTTTTTTGTTTCGAAGTCAACATCAACATTCAATTCCCGGAATTCCCTCATCCATTTACGGACACCTACTGGAGTATTATCCAGGTTTTTGTTCATTATTTGTGTCCAAGTTTGTTTGCCGGTTGCCCTACTTTCATTTCATGTTTATTTTTAGGTGGAACATACTTTAAAAGCATGTATTGTTGACATAAATACGTCAGCAGTGAGTCAAGGTTAACAGGTCAAAAC
>MJUT01049574.1:65408-80465 GCA_002080005.1 Gigantidas platifrons | reverse complement strand
GTAGGATATAAATAGACTATGTTTTAAAATTTATTCTAAAATTAAAAACAGACAACACACATTTCGGAACAGGACAAAAGTAGAAAGGTACAATTTTTGTACACTTGCTGAAATATCCACACGCATTTTTTGTTGTTCAAATGTCAATTTTCAGACGTAATACGCTCTTACATAGTAAACACAATATGAATATTTCTAGATATTGAAATATCCATCGGCAAAATCCGCGTTGCAAGAAAGAAATACTGATAGATGAGCAAACGTGCATATAAGTACCCGATTTTAAGGAGGATTTATAATATATGAATGTTGCATGCATGCTCTTTCTGATATTTAAGTTACTCGTCCTCTTACAATTGACTCTCTATATGGACTATATTTTTGTCCGGGCGGAAGGTTGCGACACATGTTGTGTAAAGCAGTATCTTCCGGTTGATATGAGCGCTAGCATTAAACGAAATCTCACTTATGTTCGATCGTTTAAAAAAATGATTATAAAATTGCACTGTTCATAAATCAATAAAAGTAAAAAATTAAGTAAAAGGTTTACAAGAAATGTCTACATCATTAAAGCAACATTGACATATCATAGTTTGTTAAATATATTGGTCCATGACATCGGTCTGAAGAGTTGTCTTTCCTTATGCTACTGATGGGGCAATAGCACTTATTTTGATGGAAAACAGGTAACCAGCTCTTATCAAAAACAGGATACCAGAAATGAATGCTCCTGAAAGAGAAAGAAAAATTATCATAAATAAATTTTTATAGCTTTCGACAGGGGGTTGAGGTATTATTATACAAATAGTTCATGGCACTGAGGTCCATATGGCAGT
Organism: Gigantidas platifrons; assembly: GCA_002080005.1. Lineage (NCBI taxonomy): Eukaryota > Metazoa > Mollusca > Bivalvia > Mytilida > Modiolidae > Gigantidas > Gigantidas platifrons. Next base: position 79,629 of record MJUT01049574.1, on the reverse strand, counting down.
TTATGGACCGGTCTGTCATCCCCAAAATATTATATGGAACAAAGTGAAGCTAAGAGATTTCAAATATTGATTAACTGATTTAACTAGTCACATTTTTATGCCAGAATCTAGAAGTTCATTGGCTTCATAGTTGTCATTTTCACATTTGGAAATTTTAGGTTTGCCAGAGGAGTAGTTATATTGTTGACCATTACTGTTTATTTTCAACTGCAAAGTACAATGTAATTCTTTTCATCAAAATAAAACAAATCTGACCTATTTATTTAAGAAATCAAGCACAAATGTAGTTTTTATCATTAGCAGTTAAAAAGTATTGATTAGGCCATACAAAGTTAATTTCTTGGTTCTCAGGCCCGCCCGCATGTGGAAATTCGTCGCCGCATTGCCGATTTTTTTGCAAAAATAGTAAAAAAAATAATTTAAATGCGGTAGCGCTGTCCGTACGGAAAAAACAACCGCATCCGTTTTTCTCTTATATCGCGTGGTCGGTGAAACGCTTTAAAACGCATCATGCTTAAATGAGATTTAAAGCATCGCTATGACAATGTATAAATAAAAAACGTGTTTCCGTTTGGCATTTAGACAAAATGTCAATCGTTTCTGTGCAAATTCGGCACAAATGTTTGCCAGTTTTACCAGGAAACATAATAGGGGGCTTCTCCGAAGCTTGTACCTTATTGGAATTGTTTACGGAGATAAAAAATGGTACGTTGGGACCAGCGGATTGGACGTTTCCATAAAAATTAACCACTTGTGATGTTTCTGCCACCATCGGAAGAAATAAAATTGAAATTTTCAATAAAGTAATGAAAAGATTTATACATTGCCATATTTTTCACAAAAAAAGAAGTAAAAATGCCTCCCTCATCACTTTTTACAGCAGTAAAAGGATAAAAAAAAATGCCTCCCTCCCTCATCAATTTTGACAAAAAAGGGCCTGAGAACCAAGTAATTAACTTTGCATGGCCTTATATAGTCAAAATGTTCATATGACAAAGCAAATTATTAATTTGAAATCACTGTTTCGCTTTTATTGAGTTTTCACATCAATATTTTGACTTTACACAAGTTCACCCTAATTAGTATGCAAATTGAAATGGCCGCATTTGGTTTCCACAAGAAAGGTTTTTCTAATATTAAAACGTGGAGGAAATTTGAATCATAGCAGAAGGCTTATTTCTAAAAATGAACAGAAAAAGAGCATGTATTATCTACAAGGTATGGAGCAATCTCACACTGATTTTCATTTACAAATTATCCTCATCATTGAGGGTTAGGATTATGGTGTTTAACGCCACTTTCAACAACATTTCAGTTATAGCATGGCAGTCAGTTTTATTGGTGGGAAAACCACCGGCCTGCCGCATGTTACTGACAAATTTATCATATAATGTTGTGTCGAATACTCCTCGCCATGAGCAGGATTCGAACTCACAATTTTAGTGGTGATAGACACTGATTGCATAGGGAGTTGTAAATCCAACCACCATACGATCATGGCAATGATGGCCCCTCTCCTTATCATTGAAGATCTTATAATGGCTGTGAGATGAAGAAGAACAATAAAACTTTTTCTTGACCATGATTTTACATGGCCTTCAGATACACTTTACTCATGTTCATATATGCATTGCATTGATATATTTTTATTATATTAAAATTACATTATTTTGCTATTTTTCTTCCATTACACTTTGTATACACAATCTTAATATTATTTACCTATCCATACTGTGTATATACCACCGGATTCAGATGCTAATTCATAGGTGCCAACCTGACAAATAAAATAAAAACAATTTACACAGAAATACAAATTCCTAAATTCAGAACATTAACCTTGAGAAAAGTTATAGAACTACAGTAATGTCCAATCTTATTCCTGAATAGTGTGATATCTCATTCAATTATTGGAAAGTTGGCTTAAAAATGTGAAAATTAAAGTCTTTAAAATAAAAAGTAAAATGATCATGTACAAGCTCATATAAATTTCTTTATGGCTACAAAAATAATACAGTAAAATGGAACCACTGTTTCCTTTTTTCTTTTTTTTTAGCTTACAGTGTATATAAGCTGACAAAATATAACTTTTTATATTTTTGTTTTAAAAACTAAAATCTTTCTGATGCATAATTAATTTAACATTCTATAAATAAGTGGTTGTCATGACAACGGTTGCACTGTAGTTACATTTACATCTATCAATGTAATCAATGGTTATCTTCCCTAAGTTTTATGGGTCTGATTTCCGACCATGACAAAATGTACTTGGTTCAACTTAATGTGATAAAGTTTGTCAGTTACCTTTAGCAAGTCGATAGTTTTCTTTGTTTTCTACATCAATAAACTGACATTATATACATGTACCTGAAATATTGTTGAAAATGGCATTAAATACCAATATGAGACATGCTACATGCATGATAATCACATTTATAACTAATTTGGACATTTTTTCTTTGATTCCACCAAGTGGTATTGTCAGTACCAATGAGTTGACTCTGATACTGAAAATTACTGGTCAGCATGATGTCAAACACATTATCACGTTACAAATAAAAATAATATTGTAAGTTTTTAAGGTCCAGACATACATTATTACTAGTATCACAGCACATCATATCAGACTCATTTTGATACTAGCGATAATGTCTGTCTCGACCTTCACAACTGCCATTATTCTATATGTATGTAAAAATCACTTGCCTATTACAGTCACTTTTCTTAGAAAACTATGTAAAAATCACTTGCCTATTAAAGTCACTTTTCTTAGAAACCTATGTTTAAGTGGTGATTTATGGCTGTGAAGTGCTGTCTATATATTATTACTACTGGTAATGTTAATCTCAAGCAGAATCTCTAGTTTTTATTTATATTAGTACAAAATGGACCCATCCATATTACTCTTGTTACCGTAAAAACTTTTTTTTAATTTGAAATATGTCAATGTAAGTTTAAAATTATATGTTATTGGAGGTTGAGCTCAAAAAGTGACTCAATTTATGATAAAGATAATAAATAAATACCGTTACTCCAATGCCAGCTCCTAGAAATAGCAGACCAATTATCAAGTAAATCCATGCTCTTACTCTGGCAGAGGATGATCCAGTTGATGACCTATATAAATATATAAATACCAGTACATAACAAAAAAAACAATCTGTGTCATTCCATTTGACCTTTCTTTATGTAAAAATATAAAAAAGATCACACATGGCCGGAGGGTAGACGGATTTTACCCTGTTCTTATATTCTGTTAAATTGTATTTATCAACATGCTGGGTTTTAAGAATTAAATATGGCTCATTTAGATGATGAAAAATAAACCCTGCATACTCGTTTACTTACAGGAATGAAGTCCCGACTAGTCATGTGATCAATAAATGATCAACAGCCGAATCAACAGTATTTAACAGTAAGATGCAACAACATACTATCAATGCATATCTTCAATGATATATACAAAATGTGAAATTAGAGAAGATTAACTACATAAGATTACAACATTAATTGACTATTGTACTGTCCACGTTTATGTTGTAATTCTTATTTGTGATTAGTATGTGGTCTTCATTGAGTGGATGCCAATCTGTGCAGGCTTTTTATCATTTGTTTGTATATGTATATTGCAGTTGGAGAATTACCAAGAAGGGAGGGTTGGGATCCCCATTAACCGGTTTGGCTAAGCTACATTTTTGTGTCTGTCCCAAGCCAGAACCTGGATTTCCAACGTCATATGTCATGGTCTTTTTTATGTTCAGTGAGATGATAGGCAATTGTTTGTTTTGTTTATATTGGTGGAATTGATTACCATCACTGTTTAAACTTTCTTTTCATAAGTACTTCAAGAAAGTATATTTAAGAAATAATCCATGGAAGCCATATGTATATATTGTTTTTACCACGGGTAGGCCCTTTATGTCACAAAGTTTTACCCCGAGCGTTAGCGAGGGGTAAAAAGCTGACATAAAGGGCCTACAAGAGGTAAAAACAATATATACATATGGCTTCCATGAATTATTTCGATTCTAATATGTAAAAATTGGTAAAATATCGTTATAAATTGTCGATGACGTCATAAATTACAATGGGTGTAGGTATATATTATTTTTACCACGGGTTTGGACTCAAAGCGTTTGAAGAACGCCATATTAGAATAATACATAACACTTTACAGATAAAACTATAAAGCCATTATAACTATGATCAAAAGTATACTTACACATTTCTACAATAAGGACACCTGGCTAACAAAGCACTTCCTTGATTGAACTGTCAATAAAACAAATATTACAATGTAATTTCTACTAATTAAAAATGTCACAATATATTATAGGAGTTATAGATAACATTCTTAGTCATTCAAAATCTATTCTAATGAGATTACAGCATAAAAGGATTGGGGTTTTAAAGAACATATAGAACATCCTTAAGAATGTCAATAAACAATCAATAGGGGCCCGGGTGGCTCAATGAGTCGCTGGATCTAACAACTCATACAAGCCTATCACCAATACGGCGTGAGTTCGCACCCGGCTTTGTAAATTACAAAAAAGGGTGCAATCGACTCGCAGCCGCATGTGATAAAGTTTACCAATTGCTTGCCCATGGTCGATGGTTCTCTCCGGGTACTCCGGCTTCTTCCACCACTAAAACTGGTCGCCATGATATAGTTGAATTATTGCTGAAAGTGGCGTTAAAACACCAAAAACCCCCAAAAAAAAATCAATAAACAATCAAAACAGTGCTTTTACTGCTATTCGTCATCTCAATAACTTTGTGTTTGTATGTGAGGGAATGGGAGGGGCAACATTTGCAGATATGGACTTTTATTTACCTTTTCAATCAGTTGATATAACTACTTGTAGTGAGGTATACTTAGTCACAAGGTTTGACTGTATTTATTTACTTTTAATTATGTTTTTAAAGTAATATGCAAATAAGTCTTCAAGATTTTCTAAGGTAAACTTACCACAAATATTTGAGTACAATGTGCACAAACAAATCTTGCAGAACCGGGAGATCTAACTGTTGCCATGGGAACAGCAGGATTGCCTAGGTGGACAATTCTTTTGCTAAAATAAAATATTCCATTGTGTTACTTGCAGCATTTTACATTGTACATTCCACACTTCAACAACATGATATACAGTCAAACCTGTATTAAGAGGTCACCTTTGGGACAAAGAAAGAGTGGCCTTATAAGACAGGTGACCTCTTAAAAGAGGTTAAAAAAATATGAAATTTTCTATAACAGGATAAGAAAAATGTGACCTTTTAATACAGGTGACTGCTTAATAGAGGTGACCACATGGACAGGTTTGACTGTACACAAACATTTTTTTACCAGTGTGAATTCATTATTTTGAAATGTAAGACATTGTGTAGACAGTACAAAGATGTATTTACAATAGTAATGTTTTTGATAGCCCCAAAATGTGGGAAGAGTATATAAGTGATTGCTGATTAATTACAAGAGAGTAAGTTTTAAGCTAATACATGACGACTTTTGTCAAGTTACTTTTTGATGGTGATGATTAACATTTGTTATTAGGTCATCATGCTGAGTTGAAATAAAATTTCAACTCAGCATGATGACCTAATAACAAATGTTAATCATCACCATCAAAAAGTAACTTGACAAAAGTCGTCATGTATTAGCTTTTGCCCGTGTTAGATTCTATATATCATTCTACAAGGACACATTACCATAACTCTGAGCCAACCTGTCTTGTCACAATAACGCCTGCCTGTTTAGCTGAGAAGCAGCCAATATCAATGTTATAGTCTGTTTTGACCGATCTTGAATTGAACCCACAAAATACCACACTAAAGAAGAGCATGCTAACCATTACATTCCTGAGGAGGTTTATCTGGGAGGTAAAACAACATAAAAACAATAAAGAGAGCTTTCCATGTGGTTTGTTCATAGTTCCCTGTTTATGGAGAGTCTAGGACACAAAAGGTAGAAGATTCCCTGTTTATGGAGAGTCTAGCACACAAAGGGTAGAAGATTCCCTGTTTATGGAGAGTCTAGCACACAAAGGGTAGAAGATTCCCTGTTTATGAAGAGTCTAGGACACAAAGGGTAGAAGATTCCCTGTTTATGGAGAGTCTAGGACACAAAGGGTAGAAGATTCCCTGTTTATGGAGAGTCTAGGACTCAAAGGGTAGAAGATTCCCTGTTTATGGAGAGTCTAGGACACAAAGGGTAGAAGATTCCCTGTTTATGGAGAGTCTAGCACACAAAGGGTAGAAGATTCCCTGTTTATGGAGAGTCTAGCACACGAATGGTAGAAGATTCCAGTTCAGCTAGTTTGTACCTCATAATAGAAAACACCCTGGGCGGCCCAGATGTAGCATTTATCAGGTAGAAGTACCAATACAGAGCACAGAAAAATCTGAGGCTATGTGTTGTCTTATACCATATAGCGGGTTATTTTCGCGGGGTGCTAATTTTCGCTTATTTTTGCGGTCAAACAAAAATCCCCAAAATAAATTCCGCTAAAATTTCATTCTACGGCAAGTATTTTCTCATAGCTATAACGCAGGGAAAGGTTTATCTTCTAATTAATGGTCGGCAGATCGTTAACGGTACATGTACATATATCTATAGTCTATAGTCATTTAATTGTTAGTATATATGCCCTTAGCAATTTTTTTGGTGTTCAAAATGTCTTCGTACGTGAGTTGTGTTAGCTGAGTTTCTTTCATTAAAGATTTACGGATATTAAATTTTAGTTAAAAGTTGACATTCCAAAGATGAGCATCTTAAATTTTTTTTTAAGCCTAAAAAGGTTATTCCATCGGAAAGTTCTGAAATGGCTGTAGTTTTAGGTTCAGCTGCATTCAAAAAAAATTTGATGAACTAAAAAGGGAATTTCTAGAACGTATTGAAGATACTGTAAATGAGCATGACATTCCATCGAATCTGATCATTAATTGGGATCATGCTGGATTAAACATTGTGCCTGTTTCAAATTGGACCATGGCCGCCGAAGGTTCTAAGAGAGTTGAAATTAGTGGCTTGGGTGACAAACGCCAAATTACAGCTGTATTTGCAGGTACTTTGTCAGGTATGTTTATTAAAATTAATAAACCCAATAATGAATTAATGCCAATTAAAAACTTTATCAAAACATTACTGTAACATCAAAGGATATGTCACATTTACAATAACGGTCATAAAAGGTGTTAAATTGCCAGCGGGTATACCACCTGTTAATTTTATTTTTACCTGTATATCGATATAAGTTGAATTGTCATGCATCGTAATCAACACATATAATTGTTTGACCTATTGACCAAATGATTGTTTACCTAACATACACCGTAATCATGTTAAGAATTATTGAAGTATAAACAATTTACAACATTTATTAATCCCAAATTTTAATTTATTTTTAGGAGACTTCCTCCCACCCCAGATAATTTATGGAGGAAAAACCAATAAATGCCATCCGGTTTATAAATTTCCGTCTGATTGGAATATCACTCTATTCAGAGAATCATTGGGCTAATACTTGTACACAAATGGATTATGTTAACAACATCATACTGCCGTTTATAAGGAAAATAAAACGTACACAAAATTTACCCAAAGATCAGAAGTCTCTTTGCATTTTCGATATGTTTAGAGCTCAAATGGGAGAAGATTTTTTGGATTTATTAGCCGAAAAAAATACCAAAGTAGTATTTGTACCAGCTTGTTGTACAGACAGATTGCAACCTCTGGATGTTAGCGTACAGAAGGCTGTTAAAAAACATTTGCGCAAGTCATTTGAGGAATGGTATTCTAACCAAATTGTAAACCAGTTGAAGCTTCATGAAAATTCGGATACCGAAAATGAATTGATAGATCTAGTAGATTTATCACTCACTAAAATCGTTATCGGCAAAATGGATGGTGCAGATGTTTCAACACATCAAGAATAATCCGGAATTTGTCCATAATGGATTTTCGTGAAAGTGGAATTAGTGGCGTTTTGAAGGATTTTCTTGAAGATGAACTTCCATTATCTACACTGACACAAGACTCGTAATTACTATGATCTGTGATACCGGTACTTGTAAAGACAGTACATTAACTTTTTATTTGTTTTTAATGTATGCATGTTTTATCGATGTAAATTAAACTATTAACTTAACATTTTCTTTATTTGATATCTATAGGGATCTAGTATATTGCACATTTTTGACACGTCAGAATGAACACGAGACAATACACGGAAAAAAATCTCAATCTGTCGATCAAGCGCCAAAATATTTATAATGAAATTATGTATCCGCCAAAATAAAAACCGCTAAAATTTATTGCATACCTTTTCTAGTCAAAACCGAGAAATTTTACACCCGCCAAATTAACCCGCTATACGGTATGTCCTTCAGAGTATAACTTATTGTCAGTAAAACAAAAATATGCATACTTACCAATTTTGTCTTGGACAAGCAATCTTATTAGCTCCGCTTCGGCAGATAAGTAAACAGTTACATGGACATCGAACATACTGCTTACCAGGTGGTGCTGCTTTTATTGGCTGAAATAGATGTCCACTTGCACTTACAGAATACATACAGTTTTATAATCTTTTTACATATAACATTTATCTATTGTTGATGAACAACAATTACATCAATGTTGCTTTACTTTATAATAACTCTGTTTTTGCTTGATACTTTGTGTATGTTATTTTGTATGGCAAGTGTAAGATTACTTCACATGTATAAATCCATCTATACATTTTGCAAAAATAAACAAAATAAAAATGAGAAAGATGGCTATATGTAGCATTTACAGATTAAATACACTAGAGTATACTGCTCAATTGTACTACAATTTATTTGTGTTAGGTGTAATTGTCTCCTATTTTTGTGTGAGGAAAATAGATATACAACCAGAAGTAAGAATAAAAACTAAAACAAATCAAACAAAGATAACAATACTTACTGTGGCTTCACTACAGATGTTACATTTAATTACATGTTGATGTGTTCTTCCTTCTATATTTATCAATGCTTGACAAACTTTACAGTTGATCATCGGTAGGCCACCCTGTGGTGTGTAAGGTGGAGGTAACTCATTAGCAGACATTGGTGGGACTGTATCAGTCTGTGATACCACTATTTATAAAGAAAATGAAATGCATTGGTAATCAAAAACAGTTTGACATAATAACAATTTATATAATTATCCACCTGTGACCGTAAATCGGTCAGTTAAGACATTTTCTTATTATTCTCATTCAAATTGGTATTTATTTTTTATATATCAAAGATAAATGCCATGTTTACTTGGGCACTTACATGTAAGCCAAATAAAATGCCAAAACATCGTTTAATTCAATGAAGAAATGTCGACTCTCTGACCTTTTTTGCTTGCATAAGTTTTGTAATGGCGCACAAGTCACACTACCTAAAATCGGTCAACCATAAAAAAGTCATGTGGAACACCAATAGGCCAAGGAGATTGTATTTTACAATATCTTTTTAATTTGCTTTCTCCATATTTCCCTTTTTTTTCATTTAATTGTGTTTGCCATCACTTGTTTTAAGCAGAGAATTTCTCTATTTTCATGTACAATTTTATCCATTTCCATGTACAGAATTTGCATTAAATCATATTTATTCCACACAATTTCCTGCTAAAAATATGAAAATTGTCAAAGGCATTACAGAATTTCAAAACAAAAACAATACAATTGTCGTTGCCTTTCAGAGTTGCAAATATAGGTCAAGATGTGCAGTAGAATGTAAACGACTGTTTTTTTTCTGGAAATATTTTACTTTGATTATTAAGTCAAAATGGTAGTAGTAAAATGGCACCATTTTGGCACCAAAACCTATAGATATTTTTTCTTATCTGTTTAAATCTCATTGTTGTCTTGATCAAAGTGAAAGTAAATCGATTATCTATTTCTGGACGCAGTTTGCAGGATAAATGAAGTCATCGACATCTGAACTCACGTGACAGTGCATTCCAAAATGGTGACTGATTTCAGGTGTTGACCGAATTTAACGGATAAGAGGATATAAAATCAGACTTGTTTGCCTCTAAAAAGTAAAGTGTGAATTAAGATATAACTGTATTGTATTTGGTCAGTTGCCAGACTCAATAAGGGATTGACAGTCACAAATGGAGTTTTACCAGACTATTTGAATGTTATCCAATAAAATATTTCATTTTTCATTTGAAACAGAACATTTACTATAATAACTATAAACAACATCCTGTTACATATATATGAAATGTTTATTTCAAGTCCCTTTTTAGTGTTATAATCATTTGGTCTACATATGAATTCAATTGTAGTTGTAAAAGTTACACGTGTTCAATTGTTCTAAAGATCATTACAATCAGTATGATAATGTGAGATCAATTCTTATCTCATTCATAAAAATTAATACCATAATTAAAATCGTCATTTGTGATGAATGGTATTTCTACCATTCAAAGTGACATCATTAAATGTTACAGCCGACGGATAGAAAATTATGTTTTAAATTCATAAAATATTATTACCATCGTTATAATTAGGTGGTGGTTCACCGGGGTTGTCGTCTTTTAAGAGAGGTGTGTTTTCTCCATTTTCTGCCATTTTGTAATAATAAAAGATCATGTGACATCCAATATACCACGTGACTTTTTTTTTAAAATATGGGTAACTATAAAATGCAAAACGGAAAAGAAACAAAACAAAACGAAACGAAACGAACAGAAAAGATTAGAAACAAAGCGAAACTTTGGAAATACAATATATGGATAAAAATTGTGAGAAAAGTTCCAAGAAAAGAAAGAAGATTTGTGATAAATAAACGTTAGAGAAAACTGAAGGAGCAATCAAGAATGAACAATCCAGAGACATTGGTAACATTGGGCATATAATACACTGTAAGAAGACAAACAAAACAAAAAACGCAAGACAGAAAACTAAAGAGATGAGCAACACGGACCCACCAAAAACCACAACACAGAAAACTAAAGAGATGAGCAACACGGACCCACCAAAAACCACAACACAGAAAACTAAAGAGATGAGCAACACGGACACACCAAAAAAACCGGGTGTGAACCCAGATGCTCGAGAAAGGTAATCAGTTCCTACCTCGTATAAGACATCCGCAATCAAATGATTTTTGTTTGTTTTGTCCTTAATTGGTTATGAAGTTAAAAGAAGAGTCTGAAAATACCATAATCATAATCCGTAATTCGAAGAAGGACAGAAAACACCATGGCCAAAAGAAAAAGGACAAAAGGACAAACAACAATCTACAAAACATTACACATAAAATTAAAGATCAAATATTAACACGAACCCCACTAAAAACCGGGGGTGAACACAGGTGCTCAGCAAGGGTAAGCAGTTCTTGCTACACTTGTGACACCCGTCGTGTTTAAAAGAGGACACGAGAGCTTCTCTCAATTTCCAAAAATCAAGAAAACAACCTACGCAGTAGCCTATTATATAATTGTTTTACTAAAAATGTGTAAGTATAAATTCAAGGTCAGAAAGCACAACGATACATGTTAGGGGGCCCGGGTTGCTCAATGAGTTAGGTCGTTGGGTCTAACAGCTCATGCAAGCCTATCACCGATACGGCGTGGTTCACGCCCAGCTTTATAAATTACAAAAAAGGGTGCACTCGACTCGCAGCCGCAAGTGATAAAGTTTACCAGTTGCTTGCCCAGGCTCGGTGGTTCTCTCCGGGTACTCCACCATTAAAGCTGGTCGCCATGATATAACTGAAATATTGCTGAAAGTGGCGTTCAACACCAAAATTCAAATTCAAATTAATACAGGTCAATAGTTTTCTTATTTCAATTTGTAGAAGTTGGAATTTGGCGTTGAAATATAAACAAAAACTATTCTATTCTTTTGGGGGTTTTTTTTGTTTTTGTTTGTTTTTTGTTTTTTGTTTTTATTATTTTTAAACACGGATGGATATACAATTGTACATGAATTCTGATATCGCAAACAATAAAAAAAATATTGTAAGAAGAGTTTGAAGATACCAAAGGGGAGATCAAAATCCACATATCGATGAAAAACAGACAACACAATGGCCAAAAGAAAGAGTACAAAAGGACAAACAACGATCTACAAAACATACACATAAAACTAAAGATTGAGTAACTAAAACCCGAGGTGAACTCATGTGCTCCGGAAGTGTAGGCAGTTCCTGCTCCACTAGTGGCACCCGTCGTGTTAATCTAGTTAAAAACTCGGTTGACATTTTTTTCATCCGAATGTCCTCTATGAGAACAAACTCACAAAGTATTGTGCTAAATTTTTACTATGCTATGAAATGGTTAACCTGAAAATTAAAATGTCACAAACAAAATATTTACCATGCATTGAGACAATCGAATATTTTCGAACTGAAGCAGACGAAAAGCGCCCACAGCACCAATATCGTATGGCATGTAATGGTCTTAGTGTAGTTTCCTGCACTGATTTTCGACATGATTTGCACCTGGTTTTAACATACAGCTAATTACCGTAAAAGATATACCCCATTTATGTGTTCGTTTTCATATTGAAAATCAAGAAATAATGAAAGGTAAGATTTTTATTCACAGAATCTACCTGAATAGTTGGAGGAAGTTTGGCTGCTAGAAATAACATGCGAAAATAACCACAAAAATCGCACAGACATTTCAACCCCTGTTTATAAACAAATACCATTTACTACACGAACAAAAACAAACAAACAAACACAGTCACAAAAGAACACGAAAGGCCAAAACATGTAGTTGTTATGGCTATTTATTGTCCTATATGGGAATGTAAAATGTAAAATTTGTCATTAGAAATACAAAAATTGTGGATAAATTATTTTTAAAAAAATATTGGGAACTCATGTCTTTTAGCTAACTTATCTTAGTAAACAGAACAATGTTCAACTCTCTGTAAATAAGATAGCATTGGGTGTGTAAATTTCAACAAGGAAGCTTTACAAAACAAGTATCACATACTGCTGGACATGGAAACCTTGACAATTGAGGATGAACACATGAAACTGGACACAGACACCATGATAATTGAGGATGAACACATGAAACTGGACACAGAAACACTGACTATTGAGGATGGACACAGAAGCCCTGAATATTGACGATGGACACAAGAAACTGGACACAGACACCATGACAATTGAGCATAAACACAAGAAACTGGACACAGAAACACTGACTATTGAGGATGAACACAAGAAACTGGACACAGACACCCTGAATATTGAGGGTGGACACAATAAACTGGACACAGAAACACTGACTATTGAGGATAGACACAAGAAACTGGACACAGACACCCTGAATATTGAGGGTGGACACAAGAAACTGAACACAGAAACACTGAATATTGAGAATGAACACAAGAAACTGGACACAGAAACACTGACTATTGAGGATGGACACAAGAAAGTGGACACAGAAACACTGACTATTGATGATGGACACAGAAGCCCTGAATATTGAGGATGGACACAAGAAACTGGACACAGAAACTCTGACTATTGAGGATGAACACATGAAACTGGACACAGAAACCCTGACTATTGAGGGTGGACACAACAAACTGGACACAGAAGCCCTGAATATTGAAGATGGACACAAGAAACTGGACACAGAAACACTGACTATTAATGATGGACACATGAAACTAGACACAGAAACCATGAATATTAATGATGGACACATGAAACTGGACACAGAAGCCCTGACTATTGAGGATGAACACATGAAACTGGACACAGAAACACTGACTATTGAGGATGGACACATGAAACTGGACACAGAAACCCTGACTATTAATGATGGACACATGAAACTGGACACAGAAGTCCTGACTATTGAGGATGAACACATGAAACTGGACACAGAAACACTGACTATTGAGGATGATCACATGAAACTGGACACAGAAACCCTGACTATTAATGATGAACACATGAAACTGGACACAGAAGCCCTGAATATTGACGATGGACACAAGAAACTGGACACAGACACCATGACAATTGAGCATAAACACAAGAAACTGGACACAGAAACACTAACTATTAATGATGGACACATGAAATTGGACACAGAAACACTGACTATTGAGGATGGACACAAGAAACTGGACACAGAAACACTGACTATTAATGATGGACACATGAAACTGAACACAGAAACACTGACTATTGAGGATGGACACAAGAAACTGGACACAGAAAC
>MJUT01049574.1:40497-55787 GCA_002080005.1 Gigantidas platifrons | reverse complement strand
CTAAACACCTGTCTCACCCCCATAGCAAATATGTTCTTGTCCCTACAGAAAAGACACCATAACAATATCGTTTTTTGTGTGTAGGTCACATTACATTAATTGCTTGATAAAGGAATTACTTAGTATGTATGGACAATTTACTTGGCAACCCTACATATATTTATATACCTCTACCACAGAGAAATTCCTGCTGCACTTTGTTTTAGGTGTCGTCAACACGTGAGACTATTTCTGGATTGCTAATTTTATTAGTGGTTTTAGAGAGGGTAATATTAAAGCAAAAAGATACGACTGCGGGACACACAACGGACGGACGCCAAGTAATAGCAATAGCTCACTTGGACATTTGGGTATGGTAAGATAAATAAAAAACGCGAAAAATACTATTTTACACGTGTTTAATCAACCTAACCACTCTCCCAAGTTCGGGTCATAAACTTTCTGTGTTCGCACGACATTCACGCACTCGTCAGAAATATAGTGTGGAAATTCTGTGCTCATTTTTTTTATTAGAAGATGCTGTACGTCTCAGGGATTCCTGGTCTCCATTTTGTTCCGAAAACCCTCTCACGCGTAGTCCGTGTGACGGTTCAAGGGTATAATGTCGCGTGCACTCGTCAATTCACGGTGGTTAAAACAGAACTGTTATAGGTCAAGTCTAAATAATGTGTTTTGAATGCGACTTCTTAGAGTCAGGTTCCCACTCAATGGCGCAAGCTATACTAACCCTGATCATATGATGGTGGTGGTTCTTGAGCATCCATTGCTGTTTATATCTGATATTTTATTATCAATGAGGGCTACATTGTACATTCAGATATAACTTGATATATATTACATGTATCTCTTGTTATCTTATCTCATTTATCACATGAGAAACTATTTTGAAATGATATAGTTTGTGTATATATTGGTCATATTTCCGATTTGGTGTGGATACTTTCGTCCTCGAAGTGTCTAATGTCAACCTTTTCAAAATTCATATATAACGATTTTGTGGTTATTACGAAGGATAAAAAAATAAATTTGCATAATACTTCAAGGCTTGTGATATCTATATAATAATATTTTATATGTATCTACAAGTGTCAAATACGTATTATTTAAACTCACTTTGTTTGTAATGTACCCACATTTTATTCATATAAACAAGGATGTATATACTATATACATCCTTGATATAAATAACAAGTTTGGACACAGAAATGTGCTGTCCAAAAGGCAAGTGTGGATGTCAATATTTCATATTATTTTACTTTAAAAAAAAAATTCATGGACACAGGGGTCCTGGATTTTTTTTAATAAAAAACTAATCCTGGATTATTATTTTTGTTTAAAGTCCGGTCCTGTGTTTTTATTTCAACCCCCAACCCTCCCAAAGGGATATAAAATTGTACCATTAATAATAAATTAATAAATAATAAATTCAGATTTTCTATTTATAATAAATCTCAGTTACAAAACCACTGATATTTGTTCAATTTTTAACGTTGATTTAAGATTTAGTCGCAACAAATTTATATTTTTCTCTTTAAACTGTCGAAACATAACATTTATATAACTGTAAAATTCACCCCCTTTTTTCCCTTTTTTCTTGTTTAAATCAATGATCAACAATATTCCAGAATCAAACAAATGAATAAATATAACATAGCATCTTTCCTTTACATTGTCAAGATTCTATATTTATAAACTATTGACCTGAGTAACCTTGCTAAACCATGCGGATTCAGTGTGTTTTAAATCGGTCATCCAATCAGGACGCTCATTATATATATAGCATCTATGTGAATGCGAAAAGTTACTGTGGAAATCAGACACTGCGCACTTTTAATATATTTGTTTAAAATTATAAACCTACAACATATTTCTAAAACATAAATTATTCTGAGGGGGGGTGGCTCAATGAGTTGGGTCGCTGGATCTAACAACTCGTACAAGCCTATCACCAATACGGCATGGGTTCGCGCCCGGCTTTGTAAATTACAAAAAGGGTGCACTCGACTCGTAGCCGCATGTGATAAAGTTTACCATTTGCTTGCCCATGGTCGGTGGTTCTCTCCGGGTAACCCGGCTTCCTCCACTACTAAAACTGGTCGCCATGATATAGCTGAAATATTGTTGAAAGTGGCGTTAAACACCAAAAATAAAATAAAATTATATTTGAGGGATAATTCTATATTATGGACATTGGAGCGTGTATTAGTGGGTGTGTGATTGTTGTTTAACGCTAATTGAGCAATGTTTCGGCCATATCATGGCGAGAACAAGTTACATTCTGGTGAGATGATGATGATTTCCTCTTTGTACTAAACCAACACGTTGATTTAGATTTTAATGGTGATGATAGCTCACTGAAACAACATATCGCGGGTTGACATGTCGTTCCACTCTGACACATTATCGCGGGTTGACATGTCGTTCCACTCTGACACATTATCCCGATTCAGAACAAACAAGTCTTTGCTCTTATTCACTCCTTAGTGTTACATGCTTAGAGGAGAAGCAACAAATACCAGTTTAATAGTCTTTGGTTTGACCTGACCCGGGATTAAACCCACTATCTATCGCACTCGAGGCGAGCACGCTAACCATTACATTACCGATGCTGTTCGGTCGTGTTTGAAAACAAATGTCACCGGTATACATGTATTTCATATTAAAGATTACATAATAAATGACACGATATAGTTGAAATATTGCTAAAGTTGGCGTTAAACACCAATCAATCAATCATCAATCATAATAATGACCAAAATGCTGAAATGCCATTGGCCTAGAATTAAATTGTTTACCATTTGTGACAAGGATACAACGAATGTTTTGTGGACACATGACCCTTGTCTTCAGAAGATGACCACACCTGTTTTGAAATGAGTGATTTATTTTCATCTTTATTGATATTTACAATAATTAAAACAATTTTAAGTACATTTTTTACTGTTTTCTAAATTTTACAAACATCTTGTAAACTGAGCGTTGACAGATGTTGGAGCGTAGCGGGAAGACAACTCTGGATGGAGAATGATACGTCGTGTGCGCTGAATTAGAAATCTACGTTTTTAGCTCACCTGGCCAAAGACAATATGAGCTTTAGCCATCACTTGGCGTCCGTCGTCTGTCGTCCGTTAACCTTCCACATTTCAATCTTGAAACTTGGTAGGAAGCATCTATATAAGGTCCTCTCTAAATATTGCACATTTTGTCCCGATCCATTAACAAACATGGTCGCCATAGGCAATTCTTGTTTCTGATTGGCCGATTTTTAAAAATATTCTCCTCTGAAACGGCTCGGCCAAATGAACCGAAACTTGGTAGGAAACATCTATGAAAGGTCCTCTATAAAGATTGCTCATTTTGTCCCGATCTGTTTACAAACATAGCCGCCACAGGCAATTCTTGCTTTTGATTGGTCGATTACTAAAATATCTTCTCTGTTAAAAGAAAGTACAAACATAGCCGCCACAGGCAATTCTTGTTTTTGATTGGTTGATTACTAAAATATCTTCTCCCCTGTTAAAAGAAAGATAACTCTTGCCTAAACTGTTAAAAGAAAGATATCTCTTGCCATTATCTTCCTTAGAAATTAACGAATGCTGATATAATATAACATGTTTATTCTATACATTACAAGTACTAGGTATTCACATTTTAATATTCTTTTTAGCAAACCTTGCCAAAGGCAATATGAGCTTTTGCCATAACTTGGTGTCCGTCGTCTGTTGTCTGTCATCCGTTTACTTTTCACATTTTAATCTTCTCCTCTGAAACTAAACCCTCAGCCAAATAAACTGAAACTTGGTAGGAAGCATCTATGAAGGGTCCTCTCTAAAGAGTGCACAATTAGTTATGATCCATTACCAAACATGACCACCACAGGCATTTCTTGTTACTAATTGGCCGATTTATAAAAATCTTCTCCTCTGAAACCGCTTGGCCAAATGAATCGAAACATGGTAGGAAGCATCTATGAAGATTGCTCATTTCGTCCCGATCGGTTAACAAACATGGCTACCACCGAAACTGGGTAGGAGGCATCTATGGAATGTCCTCTATGACGTTTGCTCATTTCGTCCCGATCGGTTAGCAAACATGGACACCACATGCAATTCTTGCTTCTGATTGGTCGATTTCTAAAAAAAATCTTCTCCTTTGAAACTATTTAGCCATATGAACCGAAACTTGGTAGGAAGGATCTACATGTATGGAAGATTCTGTATTAAGTTTCCTCAAAGCAGAATGAAAGGTGAGCAACACATGCTCAGCCCACTGAGACTCTAGTTCTGTCTTAAAAAACGACTTGAGAAAGTACGTAATTATATAATATAATTCTCGGTAATCTTCAGAAGGAACATAATGCAACTAAAATAATGTTACTCCTGTTAAAACGTTATGCAAACTATGGCTCCTGGAATTATTTCGATTTTAATAGAACAAATCTAACTTATCATTTGAAGTGGAAGTCAGTGCCTAATAGAAATGCATTTCTTAACAAAATACCACAGGCACTTGTTTCATTCAAAAAATATATGCCCCCCTCCTCTTCCTTACTAAAGAAGAGGAGGGGGCATATATTTTTAGAATGAAGCAAGTGCCTGTGCAAAATACTCTAACCTTCATGTTTACAGTTGTTTTTTTTCTATATAGATAAATAGAGTGGGTTGTTATTAAGTTACTGGCACTTTCCAATTTGAATGTATTTCGATTTGAGCAATTTAAACAAGTTAAACGCTAAAAAAAATCGTGAAATAAACCACCATGTGTCACTGTCCGCACCGTTCCTTGGAAACTACGCCATTGGAAGACGACAATATCTTTAGTATTGTTCAGTGGGGGAATGACTATGTGTAAAGGAACAAAGGAGAATTAGTGTTTGTATGCATCACGGTCCTGTACAGATACATGAAATCACATAAAATTGATGTCCAGTCTTTATTCGACCGAATACGCATGTGCAAATAAAGTATATCAACAGTTTTATCATTAAATTGTTTCTATATATAGCCAGTGAAGGACGTCATCGTGAGTAGAATGTACATAATTTTATTTTCCTTTTCTTCATGCTCTTTATAAAATTATCTTTATGACATATGTCAAATATAGATTTTCAAATAAGGCTCATGTCCAAAATTTATCATTTTTTATTTTATATACGATTTTGACATGAATTTTTCCTTTAGATTTCTTATGTAATTTCCTGTTTTATTTTCACACAGATTTGACTTAGCTCTTATTGTTTCCTAGATAAAAGTGATTAAAGGGAACCAACGTCCAAAATGAAATTTTTTTTCATGCAAGTCCGAATTTTAATTATTGCTTCCGAGATAAAAGTGGTTAAAGGTAGCTGTTCCAGACCATACGCGTATTTGGACCGTACGCGTACGGTCCAGACCGTATAAGTATACTCGTACGGTCCAACCATACGCGTATGGTCCGACCGTACGCGTACGGTCCGACCGTATGAGTATACTCATATGGTCTAGTACGAGCTGGACCATACGGGTATTTAGACCATATGGGTTTTTACAATACAAACATTATATCATAAAATTTTATTGAGTTTTAGAAATTACATTTATCATAATTATTATTACTTTAAAGAAAACACCATCACCTCATGAAAAGTAAACAGTTTCTGAACTATAATGCAATTCTAATTGTCTACCTGAATCACATTTTCGCACAATCGTAACAACTCGGCCATTCTCGCTACCCTGCAAATAAACCTCGTACGTAGTAGGCGGATAAATAGAACTACTTTTCACATGTCAGTTACATAAAAGTTTGATAAAGTTATATTTTAAAGAATTTTCTATATTTCAATTATTTTCATGGATAAAAGTTAAAGTTTTAATTAGTTTTGCATGATTAGATTTTACTTAGTATGTCTTCCATATCGGATTTTCGTTGACTATATTTTTGTGCAGCTTAACTTCCGGCAAACAATTTAAAAAGAATTTCTACTATCTACGTGCGAGGTTATTTGCCGGGTAGCGAGAATGTCCGAGTAATTATGATTGATTTTCGCATGCACGCCCAGAGTGACACTTGCTGCTACAAGGAACGCCGAACTTTCTACACTTACATGTTTTGTTCATGCACATTCCCTTGCATTTATATTTAAATTATGAGCTACTTATATTGCCGGAATCTAGCTGAATCGGTTTTTCCATTCATTAAAACATTAGTAATTCTCTCGGTCTTCTCACGAGTAAACAGTTGGTTTGATGGTTTTTGTAATAAAGTTCCTAAATATGCTTCAAATGTTTCTTCCCACATTCTGTTTACTGACGATTACTCTAATAACTTTATTCAATTTCAAACTATTTTGTTAACTGCGAGTGAGCAGAATTCACTTATTACGAACATACTAAATTCAGGACATGTAAGTTTGTAATAGATTAAATTAGACTTATTTCTTAAATTTCTTTAAATTGTACAATTGCGATAATTAAAATATATTTTAGATTCGAATAACGTTGATCTGTAAAATATTTTTGAAGCCTCGATAATCTCTTGAAACTAGGCGTACGGTCCGACCGTATAGGTATTTTGAAAATATACGCATACGGTCCGGACCGTACGCGTACGGTCCAAATACACGTATGGTCTGGAACATAGCCAAAGGGAACGGCAACACCCAAAATTATATTATTTTCATGCAAGTCCGATTTTATTGCATTTTTCCCATTGAATGTCTTTTATGTGTGATTTTACATAGCTCTTACCGTTTACTAGAAGGGGTTGAAATGGGACCTACTTCGATTGAAATTTTGAACTTTTATTTTCAATACAGATTTTTATAGAGTTTTTTTCTTTAGATTTCCTTCCCCGTTATTCGTATTTTCAAATAGTTTTGAACTATAGTATCATGCCAAAAGTGAGTCACGTTTTAAAAAAAATCCCTATATAATCAACCAAAACCATATTTTTTCAAAAAATTATTGTGAAGTCATTTCTGGATAGATTTTAACAAAAATTTTACCAAAACATTAAAAATTGTTTATATTTTGATTGTTTATTTGCTCGTTATGTTTATATGAGTGGTTTTTATTTGTACACAATATAAACAGGATTGTTAATTTTTAGGATTTATTTTTAGTTGAAATATATAGGAAAATCAACGTCAATTTTTATTTGTTATGTTTAAATTATGTACAAATTATGTTTATATGAGTGGTTTTTATTTGTACACAATATAAACAGAATTGTTAATTTTTAGGATTTATTTTTAGTTGAAATATATAGGAAAATCAACGTCAATTTTTATTTGTTATGTTTAAATTATGTACAAATGAAAACTACTCATATAAACATACTGAGCAAATAAACAATCAAAATATAAACAATTCTGAATGTTTTGGTGAAAAATTTGTTAAAATCTATCCAGAAATGACTTCACAATAATTTTTTGAAAAAAATATGGTTTTGGCTGATTATATAGGGATTTTTTTTAAACGTGACTCACTTTTGGCATGATACTATGTACATACTTAGGTGTAGTTTTTGTAGCTTCCGGAAGTCTCTCAGCTGCAAAAAAAACAGCTCTATAATAAAGGTGTTAAAGCCATGTTTAAACTAAGGAAGTCCTTTTCAATCGACATACCTAGCCCTAAAACGCTTCTTCATATTTTTTACCACACAATCCAACCAGTGACTTTATATGGATCTGAAATGGGGCTATTTCCCAGCAAGTAAATGGGAAAAACAAATCAATAAGTATATCTCAAAAGAAACAGACTCCTTAATAAATGAAAAATTGCATACAAAATTTTGTAAATATGCACTAGGAGTAAGGACAAAATCATCAAACATTGCTTGTAGAGGAGAAATGGGCAGCTTTCCATTTCTATACAACATATTAATAAACATGATAAAATATTGGTGCTACTTGGTAAAAGAAAATAAATCAAACAAATTACTTATTAGTGCCCTAAATTTGGCTTCAGATATGGAAAAGAAAAATAAAGATTCATGGTTAAGGCCATGCAAAGTTAATTTCTTGGTTCTCAGGCCCGCCCGCATGTGGAAATTCGTCGCCGCATTGCCGATTTTTTTGCAACAATAGTAAAAAAAAAAAATTAAATGCGGTAGCGCTGTCCGTACGGAAAAAACAACCGCATCCGTTTTTCTCTTATATCGCGTGGTCGGTGAAACGCTTTAAAACGCATCATGCTTAAATGAGATTTAAAGCATCGTTATGACAATGTATAAATAAAAAACATGTTTCCGTTTGACATTTAGACAAAAGATTTATACATTGCCATATTTTTCACAAAAAAAAGAAGAAAAAATGCCTCCCGCATCACTTTTTACAGCAGTAAAAGGATAAAAAAAAATGCCGCCCTCCCTCATCAATTTTGACAAAAAAGGGCCTGAGAACCAAGTAATTAACTTTGCATGGCCTAAGTTGTATTCGATTGATTTTTAAACATTTAGAATTAGAAAATTTATACAAAAATTATACCAATGTTTCAACTAACAAGATAATGCAAATTGTTAAAAAGAAGTTGAGTAAAATATTTATTGATCAATGGAAGGAAAGTCTAAACTCTGAAACTAACAAACAAGGTAATATGGGAAACAAACTTAGAACATATAGAAAATTTAAAAACTTATTTAAATTTGAAAAATATTTACAATTTGGTTCTAAGACAGAACAACAAACATATACAAAATTTAGAATTATTTCCCATGATTTAAGAATAGAAAGAGGCAGGTATGAAGGCTTGAAGGTTGAAGATAGAATTTGTAATACATGTAATTTAAATATAGAAGATGAGTTTCATTTCCTTATGATTTGCTCTCCATTAGATAACTGTAGAGCAAAATATTTTAATAATATAAAAAGGTTATATACCAATTTTGAGAACTTATCAACAGAAGATAAATTTATATGGTTACTATCATGTGAAGATAAACAAATTATTTCATTAACATCTAAACTATTAATTGATTTATTTCAAGAAAACAGAGAATTACATAAAAAAAATAAATAAATAAATAAATAAATAAATAAATTAGACTATTATGCTTTTATGGGTTGTCTCCCCTTGACCTTCACAGAGTCACAGTGTGTCTCCAAAATTGTTTCTTTATCTTTATCTTCTTTTTTTTGTATTGTCTTAATATGTCTTCAAATTACATTTAATTATTACAAATCATATGTGTATTTTAATTTATGTTCTTTAATTTGTAAATGATTATTCTGCCCAGTATATACTGGGCTCCATGATTGGAAAATAAAATATCTTGTATATTGTATCTTGTATCTCTAATTGTCTCTGAGATAAAAGGTAAATGTACTTCTATTACATATTGCAACAAATTTCGAACTTTTTCAAAGGGGACCGGGTGGCTCAATGAGTTAGGTTGCTGGAACTAACAGCTCATACAAGCCCGTCACCAATACGGCGTGGATTCGCGCCCAACTTTGTAAATTACAAAAAAGCGTGTACTCGACTCGCAGCCGCAAGTGATAAAGTTTACCAGTTGTTTGCCCAGGGTCGGTGGTTCTCTCCAAGTACTCCGGCTTCCCACACCACTAAAACTGATTGCTATGATATAGTGGAAATATTGTTGAAAGTGGCGTTAAACACCAACAAATCAATCAATCAATCAATCGAACTTTCAAACATAATGAGGCGACCAAAGGGACCCGGCAACGTTCACAAGTTAAAATTTATATTTTAAAATGTTCCGGTTTTTGTTTGTAATTTGCTTATGAAATGCCTTCCTGCACTTTTCAAACAAATGCATGACATAATGATGACATTTGGTAGACAATATTTATAAATTATTTTCTGTTTTATTCCTTGAAGTCTTTCTTTAATCGTGTATGTCAGATCACAGGCGCTTGTGTAGAGTCAAAAATATGCTCGCTATATACCTAAAATACCACAAGGCCGGACTCACTCCCACTACCCCTGTCACTTCAACCGCTATTTCCCCTGTCAAAATGTCGATAGAACACAAATCGTCTACTGATTTGCGTAGTGAAATGATTTTTCTTCAAGGAAAATCCGTTTTTTATATCTTTCTACCTTCTGCACCCCCATACTGACAGATACTCCTCCGATTTTGTTGATACACAACAAATCGTTGGCTGCAAAAGCGAAAGTATGTCTTTCCGCCTTTCGGTCGTTCTCGGGTTTTATTATTGCCTTACGAAACATACATGAGAAGTTCATATTTTGGCGCCTTGTAATTTGAATTTGGAATTTCTAGTGTTTAGTATTTATATAAGATAAAACCCGAGTACGAACGAAAGGCGGAAAGACGTCACGCGACCTACTTTCGCTTTTGCATCCAACGATTTGTTGTGTGTCAACAAATTCAGAGGATTATCTATCAGTATGGGGGTGTAGAAGGTAGGAAGATATAAAAAACGGATTTTCCTTGAAGAAAAATCATTTCACTACACAAATCAGTCGGCGATTTGTGTCCTATCGACATTTTGACATGGGAAATAGCGGTTGAAGTGACAGGGGTAGTAGGAGTGAGTCCGGCCTTGTAGTATTTTAGGTACATAGATAGCGAGCATATTTTTGACTCTACACAAGCGCCTGTGGTCAGATGAGCGATACGCGCTCTTGAGAGCCTCTGGTAATGAATATTAGACCAGAGTAAAATTTGCTAAAATTATGGAGATTATCAATGACTGTAGTAAATGAAATAGAACTATCATTCTGTTATAGTATTTTTACATTTGGTTGATCTTCGATGTGATCCCGGAAATTATACCGTCATTGCTTTAAATTTTTGTATGTTTTAGTTCGGAATCATGTGGGCGATTGTAAATCATAATAACGATCATTTCATTATAAGCTGAAGGATAACTATGATTCAAAATTTTAACGGATTTCCTGAATTTTTTTGCCAGCTGTTTCCTGCTCATTTTGCCAGTACTGACAATTTAAATGCATAACATGAAAAAGACTATTTTGTATAGACACCGTTTATTCACTTTTTTCAAATGGTGAACATTTATTAAATCAGACATGAGGAAGATGCTACCTGGCATAGGCGTCATTGGCACTCCATCCTCCGTGCGGTCATTTGTACCTCTTTTGAAGTCTTGTGGGTTACAGGTAGTTGCACTATGGGGTAGAACAAAAGAAGAAGCTGCTGAACTTTCTAGTGAACTTAATATTCCATTTTGTGCCATTAAAGTGGACGAAATTCTCCTCAATAGAAATGTAGATGTAGTTGTTATAAGCTGTCCTCCACACATGCAGTCACCAATTACAATCAAAGCTCTTGGTATAGGAAAGCATGTATTATGTGGGGCACCTGCTGGTCCAAGTCAAATAGATGCACTACGAATGGTAAAGGCAGCTCACTATTATCCAAAACTCATGTCATTAGTCGTGTTTGGCCTTCGATTCTTACCAACTATAGCTAAAATGAAACAGTTTATTGAAAAAGATTATATAGGAGACATATCAATATGTGAAGTACGTATCCATTATGAAATAAAGACAAAAGATCAGTTTGATTGGAGGTGTGATGAGACAATGGGTGGAGGTGTGCTAAACACGATAGGTAGTAACATGATTGATTTAATCACTTACCTTACAGGACAGAAAGCTGTTAGGGTACATGGCATGCTAAAAACTTACACAAAACAAACGGACAAAATCAAAGGAATTCGTGAAATAACTAGTGATGATTTTTGTTCTATACAACTAGAATTAGAAAATGGATCATGTGCAACCATGACAATCAATAGTCACATCCATGGCCCGTTTAATCAGGAAATAATGCTAGTCGGAAGTAAAGGCAGATTAACAATCAAAGGAGCAGATCTATAT
The DNA here is from genome assembly GCA_002080005.1 of Gigantidas platifrons. Classification (NCBI taxonomy): domain Eukaryota; kingdom Metazoa; phylum Mollusca; class Bivalvia; order Mytilida; family Modiolidae; genus Gigantidas; species Gigantidas platifrons. Next base: position 43,974 of record MJUT01049574.1, on the reverse strand, counting down.
GGTCAGAAAAATGATGCGCTAAAAGAAGAACTCTTACATTTTGACCCTGTTAATTTCAAAGAAGAACAACGGTATGGTGTTTCAGAGAAGACCAGAGCTGAAATACCTACACCATATCTAAAAGGAATCATTCGACTGATAGAGTCAGTGAAAGATGCATTTGAGAAGGAAGAAGAAAGACAAAGCTATTGTCAAGATCCAGTTAAAGTGGCAGCAAACTTTGAAGATTCTTTGTATGTGCAGACAGTCGTAGATGCTATCAGAAAATCAAACAAATCAAAAGAATGGATCAAGATTGACATACCAAAGGAGGAGCCAGAACAAAATACATTTTTATCAACAACAATCAGAAAGAGCACATACTCACTACACTGATGATGATATAAAGACAACATTATTTAATTAATTTATTTGTTGTACATGTATATTCTTTTTAATTTATAGTACTGTTCAACATCTTTATCTTGAATTCAAAAGTCGTTTTCTGACTACCGCAGTCATTTCATGGTACAGGTCAGGGGCGGATCCAGAATTTCAAGTTAGGGGGGGTGCAGTTAAAATTATGTCGCCGAGCAGAGTGAGGCACGAAAATTTTTGGGGTATTTCGTGTGAAAAATCACGATTTTACGCAAAAAAATCATATTTTTTCCAATTTTAGGGGGNCGAAAATTTTTGGGGTATTTCGTGTGAAAAATCACGATTTTATGCAAAAAAAATCATATTTTTTCCAATTTTAGGGGGGGCACGTGCTGGGTGCGCCCCCCTGGATCTGCCCCTGCAGGTAGTTGTTAGCTTGATTAGCCATAGATAACATGAATATTTGGTTGACAAATATCTCTCGACTTCATGATCCTCAAAATGAGGTTCAAATGTATTTACAAATCTGTATTTGTCTTTACATCTATTTGGATCAGTTACATGTACATGATGTAAGGAAATTTAATGTAACAGCCATAAAATGTTTATCATTTGTATATTTTTTTCAGTTAACTGAAGGATAAGTGCAATAATACAAAAAATATCTTGTCATGTTTAAATTTGTAGTTTTTTTTAAATGCTTAAATTAGGTAGCTTATACATTGTTTCAATATTTTAATGGCATTTTTTTTTGTTAGTTTTTGTTCTCCAGTTGGGGATCATTTATTTTCATATCTGCCAAGAAATGAATGGGTATAAAATAAGAACATATATATGTATATTAGATACACTTAAGAGTATATTTGAAATGTATAGGAATTATTACTTACATGATATTTAGGTGATGGGTGTAAAGATTTTTAAATCATTATAGCATAATGGAATGCGTTATTGAGGAGAAGTTCTCTCCCCTTTCTGCAAATTTTTTTTTCTGTGACTGTATATCACTTTCCAAATATGACAAGGAAAGTATGTAAATTGAAGAATACAGGTGAGGTTAATTCCACTCTGTGTCCCCTACTAGCCAGATCCCATCTCTGTGTCCCCTACTAGCCAGATCCCATATGGGATACCAGTACATTCAAGATATTACTTGATAGTTAATTATTTGTATTGTTTTCAGTGTAATTTTTTTTCTATGTATTTACTGTAATAGATCTGAGTAGACATCAATATCTGTATATTCATGACATATTGTAGACATGACATATATAAGCACTGTACTTGACAATTTTTTGTTATACCTGTTTGAAAAAAATCTCTTAGCAACAAAGAAAAAATTCAAGACTACATATGTAAGTAGAAGAGTAATTTTCAACGGTAATGGAAAGTTATTGCCCATGGTTTGTTAAGTAAGAAATAAATTACAAAAATATGAAATACGCTTTTCAAATAATATTTTCTCTATACAAATTTTGGTAAAATCTCTCAAATCTGCTCAAGCTGAAGACAATAAGAAGGTGTACGTGTAAGTGTTTGGTGTATGTGTAATTTCACTTTTCCAGTGAAGATGTAAAAGATATACATATGTATGTACATGTATGTAAAAAAAGACTTTTGTGGTATAACATCAATTAATGCTGCCAATAATTTACCATAAATTTATGTCAGAATTGTCATCAGTGTTCTGTCATGGCATGTACATATATCTATATTATTAGGAGAATTACTCATCAATTGTTATTTTATACTTTAAAATTTGAAAGCCAAATTAAACTGTCAAAAATGTCAGGTGAGATCTTTAGAGATAGTGTTAACATTTGTGTCCTCCATCTACATTAGCTGATGTTTTACAATAGAGATAGTGTCTAACATTTGTGTCCTCCATCTACATTAGCTGATGTTTTACAATAGAGATAGTGTTAACATTTGTGTCCTCCATCTACATTAGCTGATGTTTTACAATAGAGATATTGTCTAACATTTGTGTCCTCCATCTACATTAGCTGATGTTTTACATGTAGTGGTGGGGGCCATCATGGCCGTGATCATATGGTAGTTGGATTTATTATTACCTACATTGTATGGAATCAGTGCCTATCGTCACTTACATTGTTAGTTCGAATCCAGCTCAGGCGAGGTGTACTTGATGCAACATTATGTGATAAAATTTGTCAGTGGTTTTCTCCGGGTACTTCGGTGTCCTCCACCAATAGAACTGACTGCCACAATATAACTGAAATATTGTTGAAAGTGGCATTAAATACCATAACCCCTAATACACACTGGTGCTAGTGGTGGCAAAATATATTATGTTCTCATCTGGAATTTATTGAGATTTCATTAAACATGTAATTCAGGTTTTTCTGCAACATAATTTTATGTAATTTCACCAACTTTGAATGGTTAAGTAGAGAAGGTCTTGTTAGACATAAAGTTCTGCATTAATCAGTCATTATTATATCAAGTTTTAACAGAAAGCATAATACAAATACAGTACATGTTCTTCATTGTGCATATGGTTTTTTTTTTTTTTTAATTGTAATGGTTGAAAGATATCAGTAAGCAAGGTCAGTGATTACAGGCACGTGTGATCCTCTAGTTTAGAAAGAAAGTTAGACATCTAGATATCTCACTGGTATCTAAAACATTTATTTAACCATTTTCAAACAGTCATTTCTTTATTGAGAAACATTTATTTAACCATTTTCAAACAGAGCCATGTCTTTATAGATATCTGCACTTGTTAAACAGAAATTATATCACTATAATAATTATAAATTTACTGCCAGATTTTTGTATGTTACCATAAATTAATATTAAACATATTTCAGGTGTAATTTGTTGTGTTCATTATATTTTATTGGTCTGTAACTTACATTCCTTTCTTACTATTTCCTCCCCTATTTTTTTATAATAATGTATTAAATACATCAAGATGAGAGGTCTTTTTTCTTATATGGAGCAATTTCATTCAACATATCTGAAATTCATATTTATATACTAGAAAATAACATTTTTTATATAAAAAAATAATTACCATTTTCAGATTAAAAACATTTCTCATAATAATGTTTTGATAGAAAAAAATGAATTTCTGATAAAAAAAAAAAAAAAAAA
>MJUT01049574.1:1609-29102 GCA_002080005.1 Gigantidas platifrons | reverse complement strand
TTTTTTTTTTTATCTCTGTACCGTTGTTATACATTGGCTTTATGAGAATAAAGATATAATATACATTGGCTTTATGAGAATAAAGATATAATATACATTGTAGTATCATTTCGTAACATTTGAATGTATAAGGAAAGGAAAAAATCCGAATAAAATTAATTTTATATAGGCCAATATATCTTTTCATTTGGATGCGATTTGTAAACATTTGACCGAGTGAAAAAAATGAAATACATTATTTTATACATATTCTATTTTCTTTTCAATAATATATTATCGACATCCAGTCAATTTCACAGTTCCCATTTTTCTCATATAGTTTCTATATACTATCTGGTTGGATTAATGCTTGTATATGTTTATATGAGTTAATAGTAATCCTTTATTCTGCATTGTATTTGTTGTAATATTTAATCATTGTAATACTTATGCCCCTTGTGGGTCCTTGATTTGGTAAATAAAAGTTCTTATTCTTATTCTTATTCATATATCTTTTTCTGTTTTTTGCATATTTCGCTAAATATTGACGCAATTCAGAATGTTGGGCTATTCATAATTTATTTTAAACCGTGTGCTGATCCTATTCATGAATGGACAAAGAGTCCTTGCTATATATAATAAACCTTGTCCCCCTCATTCTGTGAAATTTACATTTTTATAAGTGTAATAAATAACCAGTTAAATTCACATAAGAATAATTAAGTCGAAACCAATGTGAAGTTGGCATCTAAAATTAATGCGTTTTAATTTGCTGTTATGTAATATTGGGCGTGTCAAATATTACACAAGCAACATAGAAGTAACAAAGAAAGGTGATTGGTTGTTGGCGACCGGTATTACAACAGTGTTACTACGCCAAGCTGTGCGCATGTATATCATTATTACATAACAATCAATACTATAGTTGTGTCAACAAATACATTCCAGTACAATTTATAACGAGGTTTCATGATGAAAATGAACAAGAATACATGCAACAATGAAGGAAAATGAAAATAAAGACTATAACGAAAAACGGGAGAATTAATATATATGATCTGTATAGTAAAATGACACGAAGTCAACCGTTAAAACTTATATTATGTTTTACGAGGTGGGGTCGAGAGTGTTAACTAAATCTAACAACCTCCAATGCCGACATTTCAAAATAAATAGGACCTTGCTTAATATTTATGAGTCAGTAAAGAAAATTACATATTTTATTTTTGGAAAAGAGACTAAAAGTGTCCCAAATTCCGAAATTTTGCAGATTTTTTTGCTGACGGTAAAATAAATTGCTTGTCGTCATTTTGACATTATAAATTTGAACAGTATTGTCATTTAATAAATAAAGAAAAAATAGCCTCTTGGTGTAACTCATTTTTACAACTTTCGAAAACTACTGCACTACAATCCCTGGAATTCTAGCAATTCATTTTCTCTTAGAAACCGAAAGAATTCTACTTTTTAATCATTTGGTCACTATATACAAAATATACCAACTTGCATGTACACAATTAATATATGGACTTAACAATTCCTTAAGATATTTATTATACAAGTTCTAGTGAAACACTTGACCTTTGGACCGTAGCAAATTTCATTTTGTATGTAAATTTCACCCCAATGTAGTGACTATTTTCAATGACATTTTACAACGATACTCTACAAATCCAGCCAAATCTACTTGTTTTGATTTGCTTTGAACCCCTCTCCAACACTAATTGTATATGGTCATGCCCTCCCCGGTGGCCCCTTGATGGGTCAATCAAATATATTTTCTAATGTTATAGTTTTCCGCATTTTTATTGAAAGAAAGGCTTGAAGGAGATGAATCTCAGAAGACTTCAAAAACTACCTTGATACCAAACTATATATGCTGATAGGATCTCGCTTTTTGGGGTGGGGTGGCTTTTGGGCGAGAATAGTTGCTGCTTCACTGTCTCTGATTTACTACAAAATTTGTACAATCCACGAAATTCGTAAATGATTTTTTATATACCGGTAGTAACATTTTCAAATTTTCAGTAGCAAGATAAAGATGTCCACGATGCTTAATAAATTGTCCTGATTTCAGAGCAGGTTTAACATGCATGAAGTTTTCTAATTTGCCATCAATTTTTCATATTACCATGATCACACATAAGTCCAAATAATAATGACTTCTTGTGATTGCTACGGTCTGGCCGCCATTTTGTATTTAACGGTTTTTAAAACGCACAAGATATACAAATAGGATGACCCACATTCTGTTTGTGGTACTGGCATAGGACCCTACTCACGTGTACTATTGGAGATCCCTCACATGTACTGGGATAGAACATCCCTCAGGTGTACTGGGCTAGGACACCCCTCACGTGTACTGGGATAGGACATCCCTCACTTTTCATAGATCGGAGATGTGATTATCCAATTGCATCGAATCCCTGCGATCTAGGGAAGAAAAATGTGTCCTTCACAACCCTTCACGTGTACTGGTATAGGATACCCCTCACGTGTACTGGGATAGGACACCCCTCACGTGTACTGGGTATGACATCACTCACGTGTACTATTGGAGATCCCTCATATGTACTGGGATAGGACACCCCTCACGTGTACTGAGATAGGACGCCTTCACGTGTACTGGGCTAGGACACCCTTCGCATGTACTGGGATCAGACACCCTTCACATGTACTGATATGACACCCCTCACGTGTACTGGTATAGGACACCCCTCACGTGTACTGGGTATGACATTACTCACGTGAACTGGGATAAGACATTCCTCACATGTACTGGGATAGTACACCCCTCACGTGTACTAGGATAGGACGCCCTCACGTGTACTGGGCTAGGACACCCTTCGCATGTAATGGGATCGGACACCCTTCACGTGTACTGGGAGGACATCACTCACGTGTATCTGGATAGGACACCCCTCCCGTGTACTGGGATAGGACACCCCTCGTGTGTACTGGGATAGGACATCCCTCCCGTGTACCGGGATAGGACACCACTCACATGTACTGGAATAGGACATTCGTCACATGTATTGGGATAGGACACCCCTCATGTGTACTGGGATAGGACACCCCCCTCACGTGTACTGGGATAGGACGCCCTCACGTGTACTGGGCTAGGACACCCTTAACGTGTACTGGTATAGGACACCCCTCACGTGTACTGGAATCGGACACCCTTCACGTGTACTGGGATAGGACACCCCTCATGTGTACTGGGATAAGACACCCCTCACCATGTACTGGGATAGGACATCCCTCACCATGTACTGCGATAGGACACCCCCGACGCACGTGTACTGGGATAGGACATCCCTCATGTGTACTGGGATAGGACATCCCTCACCATGTACTGGGATAGGACATCCCTCACCATGTACTGGGATAGGAGATCCCTCACCATGTACTGGGATAGGACACCCCTGACGCACGTGTACTGGGATAGGACACCCCCTCATGTGTACTGGGATAGGACATCCCTCACCATGTACTGGGATAGGACATCCCTCACCATGTACTGGGATAGGACATTCCTCACCACGTACTGGGATAGGACATCCCTCACCATGTACTGGGATAGGAGATCCCTCACCATGTACTGGGATAGGACATCCCTCACGTGTACTGGGATAGGACATCCCTCACATGTACTGGGATAGGACATCCCTCACGTGTACTGGGATAGGACATCCCTCACGTGTACTGGGATAGGACATCCCTCACATGTACTGGGATAGGACATCCCTCACGTGTACTGGGATAGGACATCCCTCACGTGTACTGGGATAGGAGATCCCTCACGTGTACTGGGATAGGACATCCCTCACATGTACTGGGATAGGACATCCCTCACGTGTACTGGGATAGGACATCCCTCACATGTACTGGGATAGGAGATCCCTCGTGTACTGGGATAGGACATCCCTCACATGTACTGGGATAGGACATCCCTCACGTGTACTGGGATAGGACATCCCTCACGTGTACTGGGATAGGACATCCCTCACCATGTACTGGGATAGGACATCCCTCACCATGTACTGGGATAGGACATCCCTGACGCACGTGTACTGGGATAGGACACCCCTGACGCACGTGTACTGGGATAGGACATCCCTCACCATGTACTGGGATAGGACATCCCTGACGCACGTGTACTGGGATAGGACACCCCTGAAGCACGTGTACTGGGATAGGACATCCCTCGCCATGTACTGGGATAGGACATCCTTCACCATGTACTGGGATAGGACATCCCTCACCATGTACTGGGATAGGAGATCCCTCACCATGTACTGGGATAGGACACCCCTGACGCACGTGTACTGGGATAGGACATCCCTCATGTGTACTGGGATAGGACACGCCTCACGTGCACTGGGATATGTCATCCCTCACGTGTACTGTGATAGGACACCCCTCACGTGTACTGGGATAGGACATCCCTCACGTGTAGTGGGGTAGGACATATCTCAGTCTCACATGTACTAGGGTAGGACACTCCTCACGTGTACTGGGATAGGACATCCCTCACGTGTAGTGGGGTAGGACATATCTCACATGTTCTAGGATACTCCTCACGTGTACTAGGATATGACACCTCTCATATGTACACAGGGGTAGGACACTCCTCTTTTGCAACAGTTTTCCCACATGTAACTTCCAGATTATTTGAATTGGAATTAGTGTTTTAGCAGATCGATTTATATTATATTTATGATCCACTGTACTTTACAGTTAGCAGCACTAATAATAACTCAAAACAATCGTAAAGAAATACTTAAGGTGGGGGAAATTGTAACAAAAAGGGGTGCCATTGCCCCTTGTGGTTCCTTTGTTGGTACATTGTAATAAGATATATTTTATATTTTATTTATTTGATATAGGAGAATCAGTTTGATGTTGGTCAGTAATAAGAAATGTACACATTTTTTAGAAAATATTTAAAATCACACAAATGTTTGAAATCTCTCATTTATTCTTGAATTTCATACAATATTGATACATTGTAAATTAAATATTAACATTTGGCAACCGGTCAATTTCTGCTGTGAATTCAAACAATGAAAAATTGCTTTCCTTTTTCTGCAGGTTTTTGAGAAATAAACAAGATATTATCAAAGCTATTTGTTTTCAATAAATTACAGCGAGAGTTTAAATTACTTTCATATATCATTCATTTCCATCTATTAAAGTGGCATCCATGAAATTGACATCTTATTTGCTTTGTGTAAAGGGCAAATAGACAGTGAAATTATGTCCTCAAAGATATCTTTGAAATATGATCCTAGGGTGTTAAAATGCAAATAAACATCTCGATCTTTAGAGGTGTATTAAAGGAACCCCAAGTTCTCTATTTTGTACCCAGGAGGTTTATTAGTGGGAATAAAGATGGGTTTACATTCAGTGGTCCAAAGCAGGCGTCGTAATCAGGACTGTTTCACCTGCCTCCTCTACAGTGACCTTGATAACCACAGTATAAGATAAAGGGATTATATGGATATGCCACGAGATCTAATGGAAATAGTCCCCAGAACACCACTCCGGTTATTCCTCCCAGTTGCTTTATGCTATTCTTATAATGTACAAAAGGTGGCGGTTATGGTAATGTTCCGCAACTAGGTGCATCCTGATACAACTCATTGTAATAAAAGTTTGTAAGTTTGAAAGCGATTGTATAAAAAATACCACAAAAAAAACCAAAACATTTGGCCAAGGGAATCTGAAGTTAAGAGAATAAAGCCATACATTTGCATATTTTTTTCTACGAAGGGGCATAACTCTACAACAATAGACCTAATAATAATCAAATTCAAACTTGACCTGTGTATTGAAATCATTAACATCATGTAAAACTTTTACACATTTGGCCATGAGAAACTCATGTTAGAGCAAGGAAACCACAAATTTGTATTGTTCAAATAAGGGGCATAACTCGGAAACCATAAAAGGTACAATAACCAATTCAAACTTGATCTGTGGTCAAGAACATTGTTTTAATAAATTTCAATAAATTGCCATAACATATAACTTACTCTACATTTTATGGTCCCTGAAGTTATGTATAAATTCCAAATGATTTGTTTCAGGGAACGAAAAAAGTGACACCCATAATCGAACTTGGTCTGCCCTTTTTATGGCGTCTGACATTGTGTATGCATTTCAACTAATTTACTTAATAAAGGGACTAATACATTATTTAACCGAAACTTAATGGAGGAAGGGGCCGTCGTGATCGCAATGGTAGTTGGATTTACAACTACCTACGTTATCAGTGCCTATCACCACTAACGTTGGGAGTTCCAACCCTGCTCAGGCAAGGTGTAATCGATACAACATTATGTGCTAAAGTTTGTTAGTTAGGTCAGTGGTTTTCTCAGAGTACTTTGATTTCCTCCATCAATAAAACTAAGGCTAAGCGCTACGATATAACTGAAATATTTTTGAAAGTGGCGTTAAACACCATAACCCTAACCCTCTACCGGTATATTGAGACTACCAGACTTGATTAGTCAGTTATAGCGATCCGACTGGTGAACTCCCGGTCATGGATAGGCGTCTGGAAACCTTAACACAAGAGTTGGGTATAAGGACTCTTGCACGTGACACTAGGTTCCTAAAGTGAGTGGTTTTCAGCTATATATATCATGCAAGAACAAGCCATTGTTGTTTAAGGCCAACTCAGCAATTTTTCAATGAGATGACGAGGTCCGCTTTGTACTAGACCAACACCATGAACCACAGGGCCTTGTCACTATCCACGTAAATATGTCTCATTTATCAATCATGAATGTTTGTATTGTTAATGATGCCTCATGTAGGCCCTATGATTAGGCAATAAAATGTATTCTATTCTATTCTATACTATCAATGCATTAACATTTACAGGGCCTTGTCACTATCCACGTAAATATAGAACTATCAATGCATAAACATTTACAGGGCCTTGTCACTATCCACGTAAATATACTATCAATGCATAAACATTTACAGGGCCTTGTCACTATCCACGTAAATATACTATCAATGCATAAACACAAATGTATATTTACGTGGATAGTGACAAGGCCCTGTGCATGAACACGCTTGGTTGGATTTTTATAGTGTTATCTCACTAAAGCAACAGTCCGCAGATAGACACTCGGACACATTATCCCAATTTCGAGCCAACCAGTCTTTGCTCTTTCTCCTGAACTGTGTTCTTAGCAGAGAAGTAAAAAATATCAATTGTAGTCTTTGGTTTGACCCGTGGCTGGAGCACACCATCTACACGTGTTGCCATGACTACCTATATGTCAACTGATTCACAATTATTCTAGTTGAACTAACTGAGTGAGTGAATGATTGTTGTTTAAGGGCAACTGAGCAATTGTTCAGCTATATGATGGCAAGAACAAGTGGCATGTGGATGAGATACTGATGATGTTTGCTTTGTACTAGACCAACACCCTTAGTTCACTGAAATAACAGTCCATGTGTAGACATGTCACTTCACTCAGACAGATAACTCTGATTATGACCAATCATTTCTTTTACTTCTTAATGCTGCATACTTAGTCTTGTATATGACCATCTAATGAACATTTCTGCCAAGTTTGGTTCAAATCTGTTTCGTGGTTTCAGAAAAAAAGATGAAAATGTGAAATTCCCATAGGGTCCAATGTTAAACTAAGTCTAGTCATGGTGGCCATCTTGAATTTCCGATCAGCAAATGATTCACAAATTTAGTACAGGATCACTCAATGATCATTCCTGTAAAGTCACAATTCAATTGGCTTAGTGGTTTCTAACCAGAAGATTTTTTAAATTTCGACCAATCAGAACACATTATGGGCCCTGGCAGCCATGTTGGACTTCCGATCAGTGCCAAAAACAAAAATCTTGTATATGACGATCTAATGAACATTTCTGCCAAGATTGGTTCAAATCTGTTGCGTGGTTTCAGAAAAAAAGATGAAAATGTGAAATTCCCATAGGGTCCAATGTTAAACTAAGTCGAGTCATGGTGGCCATCTTGGATATGCGATCGGCACAAAAATAACAAATTTAGTAGAGGACCATCCAGTCATCATTTCTGTAATGTTACAATTCCATCAGCTAAGTATTTTCTGACAAGAAGATTTTCAAAGTTTCAACCAATCAGAACACATTATTGGCCCTGGTGGCCATGTTGGATTTCCGATCTGCACCAAAATAACAAATTTAGTAGAGGACCTCCCAATGAACATATCTGCCAAATTTGGTCCAAATCAGTTCAGTGGTTTCAAAGAAGAAGAAGAAAGTATGAAAAGTTTACAGACGCGGACGCCGACGATGACGACGGACGCAAAGTGATGACAAAAGCTCACATGACCCTTTGGGTCAGGTGAGCTAAAAATCAAATCAAATCAACCAATTTTATAGTCTTTGGTTTGATGTAACCAGGACGAACCAATGATCTACTGCACACTGAGACGAGCAGACCAACCATTACACCACTGATGCCGTCTGAAATAACTGAAAACAATATTTTAAAGTTCTACTTTATTGTTGTGACAATTGCACTGGTTGACATACAAAAAATGTAGGATACTGGCACAAAAATAAGAATTTAAGTGTTTAACAAGTTGACATACTGGAACAAGAAATAAGAAATAATGTGTTCAACAAGCAGTGTTTTGGTTATCAAGTATATATACAAAACCTATATACCCAGTGTACTGTTTTTTTTAGAAAGAAGACATATTGCCATGTATCTCATAAAACATTATATATCAATGATAAGTGTTAAGTAAAAGTCCAAAAAGTTACCAGGTAAAGGTAGGTCTAATTTTACACCTTTTTCAATCTTAAGAAAAAAAGAACAATATTTTTTAAGTTTATAACCAATTGGTTTACAAAAAATTATATATACATGTACATATATATTTATATGTTATTGTACTTTGAATAAATAAGCCAAAATTCAATCTGATTAAAATCACATCTCTCATCTCCCGTTACTGATATGTGGTGGCATGAGGGATCTGAAGAAACATCATTACAGGTCACATGAGGGTGACCCTATGTTACTATCCAATGATATAGCTGAAATATTGCTAAAGTTGGCATTAAATACCAATCAATAAATCAATAAACCATCCATTGAAAATGGTGATTAGGAGACTATGAAAGCATTATGGTAACATTTTCAATTTAACTGCTTTATTTACTACAAGTAATCCGATTGGTCAAAAAAGGTCATAACCCATATTTATCATATCATTAAATATTCATGACCTGGGGTCACCCACATGAGACATGGTGGTTTCTTCAGATCTCCCAAACTGTGACATGTCAGTCAAGGGGAGGTAAGTGAGAGAGGTGATTTTAATAAGATTGGGCAAAATATATCATTATACTGACAGAGATAGAACACAAGCTTATAACAAAGCTAAATCACCATAAATACTTTACTACTGATGAAAAAAATAACCATTGTTTTAAAATTATATATCCAAAAGCCATTATCACTTAAAACAAGTTTTATATGTCTAGGATTCTATCATTGTGTCCAACTTGTGTAACTGCCAGAACTTAATTTTATTTTATAAGGTTTGTCTCTCTTGAATATCATGAAAAACTGATTTTTGCATTTGTCAATTTTTAAATGGTGGCTTAAATTGGATATGCTAACCATATTTCACTGCTTTGCTAATGATTTTTTGTAATACTTGGAAGTCTTACTCAATTCTACATTTACATTCATTAAACAGAACCGGGTATCCATTAGTTTGGAAATTCTAGGACTATACACAATTACCCAGTTGATGTGAGAGAAAAAATTACTCAATGAAACTGCTTGAAAACTTAAATCTAAGGAGACCAGTGAAAGTTCTACACTATTTTAATAAGGTACATGAAGTAGTTCGTTCCAAATATCTAAATGGTGGTTAAAACTTGATTTCATTCTTTAACTTTCATTTTTGATTGGTCATCTTATACACAAAAGCATACTTTAGTATAAAGCTAATGTTATGCTTTACCAGGAGACAAACTTTATAATTTTAAACTTAAGCTGTTGTATATTACACATGTCATTTAAAATTTTTGAGGCAGAAGTGGAATGAATTAGCTTCCAAAAATAGATGGAAAATGAAATTTGATTAATTTTGTCTGCCCTTTGTAAGTTTTCTTTCTTAAAATTTCTGAAAATGAGTAGTAACTTTTGTTATAAATTTAAAACTTTGAAAACATCTCATTTACTTCACATAACATGTATTTTTAATAAAAACAAACAAATCAGCAAAAAACAAGCACTCAGATTTAGGTTTTTTTTCTTCATTTTATGAATAATTGAAATGTGAGGATAAATTCAAAAGAATTTCAGCCCCTAAAAAGTAATATGGCAGTTTGTTAAACAAATCTGTGCATTATATGCAAAAATATAATTCAGCACAAGTCAGTACAAATATACGAAATTGGTTACTAATTTATGTTTCCATAGCAACACAGATAAACTGAGAAAATCTATGGTGATGAACACAGTCAATTATAACAAGCAGATAACACTGACAAGATAATGATGGGGGGGGGGATTAAAACTTCTTCATCAATCCATTCCACTTTCTCTATATAATATTGAAACTTTAATTTAATACCCATAAATCTATATACCATTATGTATGTAAATAAACTATACTTAAATATTTAACTCAATTCAGAATTGACAAACATCATTAATTTATATAATATTATTAGAACTGGTTCCTTGTTACCTACTGTAATGTAAAACAGTTCAAAAGTTTTAACAAGGAAAGATGTAAATTAATTTGTTGACATTCATGCCCAATCAATCAATCATTCTATAACTATCCCCCAGCCCCCTTGAATTGTGAAATTAATACCATAAATTAAATAAACCAACAAAAATGGCACTGAGCTGACTATATGTTTAGAATGAGGTAGAACTTGTGAATTCCAATATATTACACTCTAGTGCAGCTCAGCAGCAAAACTTAATCATCAATGATTCTTCAATATAAGGAATATTGTTGTTAAATGAGAAGTTTTTGTAAATGTCTACTGAAAGATTTACACAATAATAATTAGTAAGTAATATTTCATGGAAAAAATGAAGAAACTGACCTATATGTTTCATTCATATTTCTAATGTTTAGATAATCAGGTTGGTTCCTGAGCTACATTTTGTACATAAAGGTGTGTTCAAAAATGATGTATGTAGAAAAAGTCATTTCATGGTTAATTGTAGGTAATTCCCTGATCGCATAAATTGGAGCTTACATCTCAGAAAGATATCTTCAACCCCCACCTCCACTCCTTTTTTTTTCACAATATTATTAAATCGCACTTCTCTAGCATTTTCCATCCTCTGAGGGGTTTTTTTTTGGAATAATTTTACAAAGAATAGAGTATATATTGTGTTGAATGAACAGAGTTTCATTAAAACAAGACATGTGTATCAGTAATTCAGAACCTATAGGCTATAATAATTTGAATTTACGCAAACAACATTTATTTCAAGCTAAATACAAAATGTAGTATTTTTCAAATTTTTTATATGTTTTTTCTTTGAATTATATAATTCAGATAAATTCTAATGGTACCCCTGCATCAATGATACTTGATTACATATCCGTCAAATACTTCACAATAAATTTGTTCCACTCAAAATATTAAATGATCTAGTTGTCATGAATAATATATTCTGTAACCAAAATAAGAAGTCAAATTATAAAGTTCCAGAATAAGATGGCAAGAATTAGAATGTAACTTTTTGTGTATTTGTACTTTACATAAATGCAACTTATACTAAAATTATCCACATGCCCAATTTGTAATATTTGAATAATATTCATTTAATTTATTTTGAAAGACTCAGTTCTGCAGAGAATCCCAGATAAATATAAAGATATTTAATTAATTTGTAGAAGTTCTAAGCCATTACTATGGCTTCTAATGCATACAATGAGGTAGCAGTGACCTAGTTTAAATTGTAATCAGAGGTAAAAACATAACTTTGTATATAAAATTCAAAAACAAAATTTACTCATACTGTACATAAAAATCTGAACTAAAAATATATAAATAAAAAGACTTCCTGATGCAACAAGAGAATTTGTCATATGAGGTATTGAAAAAAAATGATGATAACAAATGACTGTGTTCAAAAGCATAGATTTGCTGTTCGCTTTCAGCGAGCCAATACAAAATTTCTTGAACAACCGGAAAGGTCTTATAGACCTATGTTTATAACAACTATGTCTTAATGTTCATATTTAAAACAAAATAACATCAAAAATGTGTAACTGTGTTACTATTGCCTGGTATTGTTTGGTATGGTGCATTAAGACATTTTGTTTGCTAGGCAAAATCTATGAAAATGATATGCTGCCTGAGAAATTAACAAAACATGGATTTACAGAAATAAACAACCGGTAAACATAACTCCTTCAAGACTACAAATAACAAACAAACAGAATCTGCCTATTAAAAATTAGCTTTCGTTTTATTTTTTATATTAGCTATCTTCTAAAAAAAAATTGTCCAAACATGTGTTGTAATAAAATGTAAGGAACATGTACATTTAAAATGCTTTAAAAAATTGTGTTTTTAAAACTGGCGCAATATGAATATTTTCATGAAAATGTTCTAAATTCTTTTCTTATTTAAACTACATGTAAAGTTAACGACTGATATATGACCAAAAACTAATTTCCAATAGGCTTAAAAGTAATATAAACAACTTTAGCTATAATAATATATATATATATACATACATAAAGGCATGAGGTAATTAGGTTTTAAAACCAGCTTTTAAGCAAATCTGCCTATTAAGCTCTACATGACACAATACCCGTTTTATCCAAAATTGGGGACAAAAAATAAACATTTACAGTTTTATACAAAGAAAACACACATAGGTCAAGAAGTGCAAACATTTTCTTTTAAACATTTTAAAACAAATTATCTAATCTAAATAACAAAAAAAAATCTTCATCATAACATGATTACAAGGTGCTCAAGTAAATCTTGAGGCTTTCTGTCATAATAGAAATTCTTCTGTCAATCAATGACTTCTTCTATATTCTCTTATCAAAATGAAAAGGAAGTAAAAACATGCATTTTTAAATAAAAAAATTCTGATAAGTTTAAAAGATAATAGAATAATTTAATATTGAAATTAACTTAATTTCATCCATTTCTTTTCATATATATGAAGTATATATACATATAACCCATTATACATAATGGTAATTGTCAACTATTCTTTCTTTTGCAAGCTTTTATAAAGAATGAAAAAACTAGGACAATATCATGATAATGTGATAAAGCAATTACACCTGTAACATTTTTGTTCTACTGAGGAAGAGTTGTTTCCCTTTATTTCTTCCCTTGCCTTTTATTATATTTTGCAGAAATATGCAATGCAGATAAACAAATATGCAATGTAGACAGATGCATATTTTTAAAAAATCCAAAGAAATCAATACATACAGTAATTGTATATGAAGCAACTCAAACTCGGTAAAATGACTCGTTCATAAGTTTTTGTAAAACTGATCAACGAGTAATAAACTTTGACAAAAGTAAAGGATATCTTATACCCTTGTTTAAACAATCAAGTAATACCTTTTCATCACAAAATTGCTAGTCAAAAACTGGTAACATGTAAGCACACATAATTTCTCAACAAGCACCGGAAAAGCAATATAAAAAAAACGCAATGTACATCATGATCAAATATCTACTAAATATATACACAGGTTTATACTATATAATAATATACTGTAACAAGAACGTAGCTTTATAGCTTAACTGTACCTAATGTATGTGTTAAAATAAAATAAAAACAAGTTTCTACCCATCCATGATATTTGTAACAGAAGCGGAATTTATATAAATTGATTGCTTTTTTTTAATCTGAAATCTCCACCAGAAACCTTTTTTTTTTAAAATTAAATAATTAAAGGAGATAAAACTCCAAATAGCAAAATAAAATTGACCAAATCTGAAATTTCCACAAAAAAACTAATTTTTATTAAAATATTTAAGGACGTTAAAATCCAATAGTAAAAATAAAACTGACCGAATTTCCCCCATAAAAAAAATCCCCTTAATAAACATTGGTATATGACCATCAACATGTAAATAACATGTTCACTGGGTGACCCAGATGATCTCATAAAATGAACAGGTCATGTGAATGTTTTTATGTCCATTAAACAACAACAGAAGGCCTAAAATGACCTATCATCCAGGGAATGTCCAGAATAAATAATACTCTTAACATGCATGTCCATTCAGCCTGGGGGCACAGGAAAGATGTTATGTCAAAAATCTGGCAAGTCAGAGATAATTGTACACATCACAGGATACTAATATTACCAATGGAGATTAATTAATTTCAAGCTTAAATTTAAGAATGGGGTCACCCAGGGATATAATATAACATTTAGCTGGAAGATTTCTAAATCTGAACAAGATTATAGTATGTTCACCTACTGAATTAAAATAAATAAATTCCCAATTTGATTTTCCTGGTCAGATATTTTAAATGAATTTATATTATTAGTATTCTATACTCAAGAATAAAATTGACCTTCCTATATTTTGTGAAAGCTATAGGTGACTTATATTTTATATAAAGATATAAACCTATCCCTATTGTTCTAATTTTATTTATTACATCTCACAAGTATCTCCTTTCAAAACAAAACCAACCTAAGTTTTACATGATTCTATAGGACAAGATATATCCTGTATTACATACATCTACAATGTATGTGTATGTTAACCTATTAAATTAGCAACATTTACCCAGTACATTCAATTACAATTATTAAACTTTTAGAAGAATAGTCTAAACTATCAGTTAAAATACAAAATTTATCAAATATAGAATGGTGTGTAATGATGCTAGAATAGCATTCCTTGTTTTATTTAAAAAAAAATTATAGGAAGAAAAAAATCAATGAATCCTATAGTACATTGAAACATTCACATTTCCCCCACGAAGTCAACAAAAATCAATATCTATATTGCCTTGATCTACAAGTAAATAAAATTTAAACTTTTATTTAAAAGAAAAATTTAATAAAAATTACTCTGAAATTTAAAAAACATGAATAACCTTTTAAAACAGAAAATTTAAAAACACATGATTTGTAAAAATTACTGAAAAAAAATATGATAAAAAGAAATTCAAGAACATTCACTTGGCCTAGAATTGACAATATTTCCCCACTAGTAAGACATAGATTCTCCTTCAGTTACCCGTGGGTTACGATATTTCTCCACTCAAGAGAGTTAAATTAAAAATTTTAACCACAAGCCGTCAGGCGATTGGTTAAAATTTTTAATTTAACTCTCGAGAGTGGAGAAATATCGTAACCCACATGGGCAACTGAAGGAGAATTTGTTTCTCCCATTATTTAACACGAACTTTATTTCAAAATTTGATATTAATGCATTTGAAATTAATGCCGGGAAAGGCACAAGACATCCTCTCGAAGATTACAGATTTTTCCACCACTGGTTCAGCGGGGTTAAAACACCATAATAATGGGAGAAAGAAAAATACATGGATTTTTCTTAGTATTTCCAAAGGAATAATATAATAATGTACTACATATTGTACATGTACTGTGTATGAACATACAGGTACAAATGTACAAAATAAATTCCTGATGAAAACCTTTATCTCAAAACAAGTTTAAAATGTCAATAGCTACACAATGTGTTTTTCCCATTTTTTTCTGTCAAACATTTTGAGTTGCATATCATGTATATGAAATTAATAAATAAATAAAATGAATAATCAGAAATGTTTTGTAATGACACTGCCTCATTTATGCCAACTTTATTTCCAGTACACACATGCAATATATTTCTAGCTAGTTTTAAATAACAGTGGAGTATATATCAATATTGTTACATCATATTTGTTTACTGACCAAATTCCTTGGTCAGATTAACAACAAATATTTGATCAACAATAGAATAAGGGTGGTCATGGTTAAATGGTTCCCTAGCAACAACCACAAACATGCTAGGTAGAAAAAAGAACAGATATTCTTCTTCATTAATGTAAATTTGGGGCAAGTTTTTTTTAATTGTCTACAAATTTTAATGCTGATATCATATTTAAAATTTTGTGCAAGCTAATTTTAATTAGATTGAAATTTTGTGCGAGTGTTATCCACAGAGGATTATTTTAATAAAATCCAAATTTCTATTTCGAATGACCTTCTAAATTGATAAAATTTTGTCAAAATAGATAAAAGAAAATTTCTTGTTAAAATTGTAAATAAATTGTTAATAAGAGGTAAAAAATAAATACATCTATTTATTTCTGTCAATAAATGGATATTATTTTTATACGTCGGTATAAAAAATACTGTATTTTACACGAATAATGAACATGGAAGTTTCAACAAAGTCCCTGTTTTAAAAGCAAAATTTTCTATAAGATAGATAACATTTATAAATGACTTTTTTTTTCACACATCCAAGCTACTTGGATTGTATTTAGTCTATAATATCTATAAAAGCCGTAATCTCTAAACAAAAAATATGTAACATACATAAATGCTGAAAACACAACTAATTCCCTGAGCATGGTGCCTTTGGCATGTGAAAAAAAACCTGAGTCTATCACTTATAGCGACAATAATATTCCACAAAAAAACCATAGCTTTGCTTAAAGGACAAAAAAATCTGTCAAGTTCAAAATTTGATTTTTGGTCTTAAATATCTACTAAAAATAGTTCTAAACTTTTGTAATATAGGTGACCATGGCAACACATATATAACAGTAAACACCATGCTTTAAGCATTACTACAAAAAACAAAAACAAAACTTATTGATTGTTTTAGATTTAAGATGGAATTTTTAATGATTGAATCATTGCTTATCGTGGCTTTCTTGCACAAAATGATAATAACACTATGTTACTGGTGAAAAGTTGCATTTTATAAAATGCTTTTTTTTTCTCCCCAAAAATGAAATTTTGAACTTGACAGTGTTTGAATTCTTCTTTTTTAATGACATGAATTGTGCCTACCCTTAGAGGGAAAAAGCAAGCAAGACAAAAAACATAATAATCAAAATATCTGTACACGATTGTTTCCAAAATCAACAACTATAACAAGACCCTCTGGGGTCAAACAAATACCTGAGGGCCTGTCCATTTGGCCTGGACCAGTACCGGGTGCTCCAAATTTACACAAAAAGTTACCGTTTGGTTGAAATACTTGAATGCGATGATTCCTGGAATCTGTGACTATTATATTACCTTCCTGATCAACGACTACTCCCTGAGGACGCAAAAATTGTCCATTTGCACTTCCTTCAGTTCCTAGGAATCTTGCAGTTTGAAAGTCTGGGTGTATCACAAGTAAACGATGATTGTTAAAGTCTGTAACAACCATATGTCCTTCATTATTAAAGCACACTCCTCTAGGTGAATCAAAATGTTTCCATAAAGATCCTTCAAATCCATACTTGTTCAAGAACTGCCCATCCGCATTGAACAACTGTACTCGATGATTTCGTGTATCAGAAACAAGTATTTTTCCTTCAGAATTCAATGCTACATCCCACGGATAATTGAACTGACCGTTTTTGTTGCCTTTTTCACCAAATTTTAGTAAAAAGTTTCCATCAATTGAGAACTTTTGAATCCTATGGTTGTCTTTGTCAGCCACAATAATACATCCTTGTGAGTCACATGCTACTCCTGCCGGCCGATCAAACTGTCCATTTCTTGTTCCTGAAGACCCAAATTTGTGATGAAATGAACCATCTGGGTTAAAAACCTGAATTCTATTGTTGCTTCTGTCTGCAACGATTATATAATTATCCTTATGACAACATACGCCCCATGGTCGACAAAACTTTCCATCTTCCTCTCCTTCACTGCCAAACTGAAGCAGTAACTGTCCAACAGTTGTATAATTCCTGCCACTTCTGACCTGTACAGTAAAGGGACTTTCTGCAATATGTTTCCCGTGAATTGTTATTGAAATGATATGTTTTCCTTCCATTTGTGGACGATAAGATATGGTGTAAGTCCCATTTTGACGATCAACAACTTCTGTTCTATAAAGGGCACTTTCAGGACTTTGAATAATACATTCCACAGGGTCACCACCTATCATTCTTGCCTCGCCATGGTGGTCTTTTGCATGAATGATACACATAGCAATTTTCCCTTTCAACGCCTTCTTTAAACCATCTCCTGTTGCTATGCAGTTTGGTGCATACGCACTACTACTTATAATGCCCATCTTACTAATTGCATTAAATAAAGCAGCATCTGGGGGCGTAAACATTATTTGATCGTCCTCATGAGGTTGTAAATGGCCTCGCAGTTTTCTAACATTTTGCATCTCAGAAACCATGATTTCTCTTGCATTGAGTAATTCTATATCGGTACCCGTATTCAACATGTTTTCAACATGATCAACAGTTTGCATAAGAGAAGAAAGACCTTGCTTTAAATCATCTATCTGAAGATGCAGTGATTTTCCTTTAACCTGACGAACTTTTTCTACACGCCTGAGTAATTCTCTTTCTCGTTCCTCTAATGCAATCATATGACGTCGTGTTGTAGCACGCACTTCATTAGCTACACCCTGAGATCTAACTTCAACATGTTCAGCCATATTCTGAGAAGTTTCAATTCCTTCTTCCAAAGCTTTAATACTAATTTTGGCATCTGTTATAAGTTTCACAGTTACAGCTTTAGAATTTTCGATAGCTTCTTGGAGGTAGATAAAATTGTGTCCAATATGATCAACCATCGTACATTCACGACATATTGCCAATGAACATGTATCACAGAAAAGACGGAGAATTTCATGTTCATGTTTTGAACAGTGGTTTGATAAAGAATCTGGAAGCTGAAGACTATGAGATAATGAGGGTGAACCAAGGGGAGCAGTAATTGTACTGTACTGTGGCCTACTACGAGTCATTACAAGACGCTCAATATAATGATCTTTCGTTAATCTAACACGTTGATGTGCTAAGACACAGTTATCACATAAATATTCATTACAGTTTTTACATACAGCTGTTGCTTTGCTTCCTTCTTCACACGAACTACACCATCGAGTCCCCGTAATGGGCCTCTCTCCGTTATCATAATCTTCATGATGTTGCACCATTGCCTCAAACAAATTCGAAACAAACAAGTTGGAAGGAAGATTGTCAATGCCTTCAGGTCCAAGGGAAACGCTTTGTTGACAAGTAGGGCACTGGAGCACACCCAGACCCGGCCCTTGATCCCTGTTGATTGCCTGTTCTAAACATCGCCTACAAAACGAATGAAGGCATGGCAAAATACGAGGATCGTCAATTCTGTTGAGGCAAATAGGGCAAGCCAACTGCTCCCCGACGGACTCGGAATAAGCGGCCATGTGCGAGGTAGTTCATGAGGTAGATTGGTTTAAATAAACCGTGGTGTGTGTTTCTACATGGCGATTAGTCTTGCTTACAAAACGAGGTCGACTATTTCCACTTGGTAACCTTCCAAATGTCTGTTTTTTCACTCATTCATTCTCCCCATGCATTCCAGATAGTAACTGTGTTGTAAAAAATGTCTAATTCATGTGAAATTAACAGATCAAACTTACACTTTGAGTCTATTTTGTGAATAACGCAACAACTTCATTTTTTGTTGAAAGTTCCGTTTGCCCTGTGTAAGACGCCATTTTCTCCATCATCAATAGGAGGCGTGACTACTCGAATTTTTCTGCGGTCAACGTGCTACAGTTGGCCAATCAAATACGACCCAATGTGTACGGAACTATTTCATTCATAATATTTTTTTACAAACAGGTCAACATGACAGGAGTAAAAAAAATCACTATTACTTTACAACGAGCTGAATTAAATCTAAATCTCAGCTGTTCTGTACTTGCATAAAATAAAAGTACTTGATAAAAACAAAATGTTGTAATATTTCAAAAATAAGCAGAAATTTAAGCAAAAAGAATATATTCTGTTTTTTTTTGTGCTCATTTTCGTTTACCCTTTTGTCTTCAACTTTTTTTTAGGAAAACAAATTCTGGAACTATTTATACCGATTGTTGCCGTATTTTCAATTCACAATTTAAAATGTTTATCATAAATAACACCATTGAATAATTAATTGATTTGTTAGGAAAGATGTAAAATCTAACGAGTCTTAGTATCGCTACTAATGGTCATAATATAATGGGTCACAATTCTGTTGGATTAATGGCAATACAATATTGAATCTGAATTTGAAAATAATGTACCTTTTATAAATATACTTAAAATAGAAAGAAAAATGTAAGCAATAACCATAAAAAATACAAGAATAACAAAAATATAATCCAAAACTTATATGTCTGAATTTTTCTTCTTCTCACATATGATTTTTATTTGATTAAAAAAACAAAGCATTGACAGTTGATGTTGTCACATTAGTAGTAACAAAAACATATATGCTTAATACTTGTTCTATCTGAAATGAAAACTATATGTTATTATTTTTTCTTCTTAATTGGAAAAAAAGAAAAAGAAAAAAAAAGGTAGTTAATGTTTTTCTACCAACTATATTCTGAAATACATTTTCATGTGTGTAATTTTACTCACAGGGGCGTAGCTACCGTAAGGCACTTTAGCCACGCCATTTTTCCCTCAAATATTTTTATTGATGAAAAATGACAAACAACGCAATTACATTTTTTAATTATGTCTGTTTTATGTTTATTGTACTGATGACAAGCTTCCACACGTTGAAAGATAAACATTTGCAGTGAGTACTGTGACCTTAACAAGTAACTCTTTGAATTTGACAGTTCATTTTATCTTCAAAGGCTTTGTCTTGACATAAAATAAAACACAATTTGTTTTTCACACGCTTTTTAACATCTGAATCTAGAAATGAATTGATACATTTACTAGTTTGTCATTGACCGTCAAAAGAACTGTTGTCGGGCTATTGGCTTGCAGTGTAAAAATGTCTGGCTCTAAACCTAAACTTAAAGTTAGAACTTTGGATGAAATGATTAAAAAGATAAGCGAATCTTCAGAAAATGACCCTGAACAGTTAGCACATACAAGTGAAAACAGTCCAACACTTAACTTATCCGAGACTGATAGCGGACCAGTTTAATCTGAATCAAGTCAGACAGGAGCAACCAAATCGGACTTGGGGCCTTCCGTTTCAACCACCGATACTCAACAGAATATTGAACATCCATATCCTGACATTGCCAAATTAACCGTAATAGATGACACAGTAAAACTGTGAAACTTTATTCTTTGAATGTTTCTTTCATACATTTTGCATTGATGATAATCTTCGCTATAGATTCAATGCTTTGTGATGCTGAATTTTTGTAGCTGTTAAAATTATTCTGAAAAGCGGTGTAGAAACATTCAGCAAAAATATATTTAACAACTTCGATTTTTGTATTGTTTCCATGATAAAATAAGAACATATTTCATGTCTTTTATTGTTCAGATTTCGCCATTTGTACATCTATTTACGCTTAAAATCGTTTTCCGTTGGTTCGCCCCTTGAACCCCCCATCAGGGCTCTGCCCTGGACCTGCTGGGGGGCCTTAAACGACACCAAGACCCCTCGCCGCATGTTTGTGCCTACATTTCATTTTATACCTAGCTACGACCCTGACTCACTCGTACAGATTACCAGTTTTTAAAAGTATTTTGAGACTGTCTTATGGTACATACATCTGGAAAAAAAGTATAAATTTTTGTAATATTTTGTCCAATTTATAATTTTTTTGTTTTTTTGTTTTTGTTTTTTTTGTTTTTTGTTTGTTACTTACATAGATGTACTCTACAAAAAAGAATGCATACGTCTGATTCATTTTTATTATAAAGTTGATAATAAATAATTGAATATTAAATCATTAATTATTTAAGCAATGATTTATTAAAGATGTATTTAAAATATAAAATGCCGGTACGAGCAATTTGGCAACTCGCCAAATGTATTTTTCAAGACCTTAAAAACGAAGGTTGCGGATTCAGTTAAAAAAAACTGTTCCTATATTCCATGGGAATATTGTGGTTAAATCACCGGTGAAACTATCGTCCTTGGTAACTTGGATGTTAAACAGGCTACTGCAAAATGCCGCTATGCCAAGATTGGACCCTGCTACAGGTAACAACGTCATCAACCGTCTTTAGGTTGAGCACTCTTAAACTGAAGTCTTCCGGCAATTCAACGTTCAACAGAGCACAATTTCACGCCTTTGGTAGATATGAAATCAAACTGGATCAGCTCAAGATCGTCCTATAGAAGTGGTAGACCACACATCACTACTCCAGCCCAAGATCGGTATATCCGGGTGTTCCATCTACGTAATCGAACAGTCACTGCGACAACCACTGCTACGGAGAATTTCCGTCCAGACAGTCCGTAACAAGCTTCGCCAACGCGGAATTCGACCAAGAAGACCTTATGTTGGACCAGTTTTGACCCAGGTAAACAGATGTACACGTGTTCGTTGGTGTCATACATTAAGGGTTTGGACCTTGAGGAACTGGGGTCGAATTTGGTTCATCGATGACTCACGTATTCCTCTCCAAAGTTGTGATGGACGAACCCCGCGTATACAGACATCGAAAGAAGTATTTCTCCCCTGCATGCGTACAGAAAGTTGGCAGATTTGGCGGTGGAAGCGTCATTATATGGACAACAATATATCCTACAACCGCAGAAGAAACCTAGTGCGTGTCCATGGAAATTTAACGGTTCCACGTTATATAGACGATATTTTGCAGCCACATATGCTCAGAGTTATTGACCGACCGAGGGAGATGTTTCAGCACGACAATACCCGGCTCCATACAGCAAGGGTAACCATGGATTTCCGAACTCAGAACGACCTCAATATATTGACGTGACCCTCAAAGTCACCGTATTTGAACCCCATAGTACACTTTTGGGACGAACTTGATAGACGGGACCGCCAACCCCAACCCCACTTCAATCATTGGACCAACTCAGTCAAGCGTTACAACATAAATGACAAAGGACACCATAGCTCCGAATGCAAAATTTGATTCGATGCATGCCAAGGAGATGCAGAACAGTGTTAGCCGCTCATGGTGGTCACAATAGATACTGACTTTAACGTCACCGGAAATTGACCCAATTTATCCTATATGTGACTGGTTTTTTTTTCAAATCTTTGTTAAGTTTTTCCAAAATATTCAACAGTACAACAGCTATTAGAAATGTATAACCGCATTCTAAATTCACTAGAAAAAAGGAAATTACATTTAATTATTTGTGTTCTCTGATTTTTCTAAAGTTTGGCATAAAGGGTTGTTGCAAAAAAAAAATCACACGGTGTAGATTGTAATTTATTAAATTGGTTCTTTTGATGGACAACAAAGGGTAGTAATAAACAATTCGTCTTCTTCACTTTGCAATGTTTTTAGCTGATATATCTCAGAGATAAGTACTTGGACCTCTATTATTTATAATATATGTTAACGATATTACTGAGAATAGAATCTCCATTAGCCGACCTTTTGCTATTCCAACCGTGAGGAATTGCAGGAATAAAAATTGAAAGAGCTTGATGAATGGGCAAAGAAATGGTTGATATCTTTTAACCCAGCTAAAACAGACATTATGCTATTTTAAAATACGGAAATTCCATAATTCAATTTTACATTTAATGGAAGAACTATTCATATTACAAATTCTCATAAACATTTGGGAGTTACATCTAGGAGCGATGCTAAATAGAATACATGTGTACATATTGAAAATATATTGTCAAGTAATTGTATTTACAAACACTTGAATATGTTCTTCAAAACGTAAAATATAAACTTTCTCTGAAAAATCTAGAGAAAATATATTTAGTTTAGTCAAACCAATTTATGTGTTGACACGACTATCCGCAATCAAACGCATGCAAGTGTATAACATAAATAAGACATGGACCCTCCTAGTGATTTACGACAATACACAACATTGACAAAGTCTCCTAGATGCAATGGGTTCGCGCCCGGCTTTGTAAA
This sequence comes from Gigantidas platifrons, assembly GCA_002080005.1. Lineage (NCBI taxonomy): Eukaryota > Metazoa > Mollusca > Bivalvia > Mytilida > Modiolidae > Gigantidas > Gigantidas platifrons. The sequence goes on along the minus strand of MJUT01049574.1, from coordinate 5,095 downwards.
TTACAAACTAGAGGCTCAAATGAGCCTGTATCGCTCACCTGTCATAAATAAGCCCTCGTAAGAATGTCTACATGCCGAATACATCTAAGTTACTAAGAAAGTATACTACCCAAGGACCATCCATGCCATGTTTGCTCTAAATTGGCTGACTGGTTTTAGAGGAGAAGACTTTTAAACAATTTTCCTATAGGGTCCTATGTTAAAACTATGTCCGCTGGTGGCGGCCATTTTGGACCGATATCGCGGTCACTGAACACAATTTTGGAAGTTGACCACCTAAGGACCATCGATGACATGTTTGTTATATTGGCTTACTGGTTTCAGAGGAGAAGATTTTAAAACATTTTCCCCATAGGGTCCTATGTTAAAACTATGTCCACTGAAGGCGGCCATCTTGGATGGAGGTCAGGGTCATCGGACACAATTTTAAAAATTAACCACTTAAGGACCATCCATGCCATGTTTGTTTTAAATTGGCTTACTGGTTTCACAGGGGAAAAAATAACCAGTTTTCCCATAGGATCCTATGTTAAAACTATGTCCGCTGACGGCAACCATCTTGGAAGGGGACCACATAAGGACCATTCCACCAAGGTTTGGTCCAGATTGGCCAAGCAGTTTCAGAGAAGATTTTTAGTAACAGCAGCCATCTTGGATGGGGGATTCCACCAAAGTTTGGTCCGAAATGACCAAGTAGTTTTAGAGAAGATTTGTATTTGATTTTTTGATGAATTTTCAATTTTTAGTAACGGCGGACATCTTGGTTGGTGGTCGGGGTCATCGGACACAATTCTGAAAGGGGACCACCAAAGGACCATTCCACCAAAGTTTGGTTCAAATTGGCACAGTGGCTTCAGAAGAGTTGATTAAAATGTGAAAAGTTAACGGACGGACGACAGACGATGGACGCTCAGTGAGCCAGGTGAGCTAAAAACGGAATATATGTTAATCTACTCCTTGCCATGTAGCTGCAGTTAAAATTTGAGCTCATTTTGACTTATACTAAAGCAGCAATGGAAAATTGAAGAAATTTCTATTTTTAGCAACAGCAGCTTTCTGGAGTTTTTCCATATATCTTATATGGGTATGAATAATTTTTATTGTTCATCTATGTTGATGAGGTTTTTTAATGAATTTGTCAGGAAAATTCCTATCAGAAAAATGCATAATGTTGTGTATCTATTATGGTTTTTGACATAAAAGGGACAAAGGGAAAATTTCCAAATTTAATTTCTTTACATTTTTTATCCAATATTAGTGCATTTTTTTTTTTTTTTTTACAAAATGTTCCTCTATATGGGCTATTCTTCCACTTAAACTGGTCGCCATGATATAGTTTAAATATTGCTGAAGGTGGTGTTAAACACAATAAATCAAATCATCTTTCTCAATTATAAGGAATAAAGGGGCAGTTTTGAAATTATTATAACTCTTAAAATTTCAACTGAATTAAAACACCAAAAAATAAAAAAAATAAAGATAAAAAATAAAATAATAAAATTTCTACTAAGTAAAAAGTTTGTACACTAAATTATAATGGAAATTAAATATTTATTCTTATTATTATATCTGATGTCCTTAATTATTGAGGGCTATGCCTGATTGTATAATTAAATTATGCAATTTATTCAATAAACTATTTGCATTGAAATTTTAATTAATTGACTTGGTCAATTAACCTTTAAACATTCTGCCCAGTATATCGCCACAACCATAAGAAGAGGGAAGGGGGGGGGGGGGGTCATCTNGGGTCATCTTGATGTACTACTACAAGCTCTCAACACAATCAATTAAAAAAAATCTTTACACATTGTGTGCCATCTAAATTTGCTCATTTTCTTTAATTGAGACCTCTTTTCAAAATAAAATAGCAAAAATAATCTAATGGACCATCAATAACCCACATAGATGATCATTTTGCAAAACAAAACAAAAATGCGTTAAAATTGGATAAAAAATGTAAAGAAATTGTTCTTTCAGTCTGTGTGTTGTGAACGCTCATTCTCGAACTTAAGGCTTGGATATGGCCAACATTGACGGGAGAACGTTTGTGTGGCTTAGCAATGCTCCATTCTCACAGAAACATGGCTGTGAATGGAAAACGTTTAAAGACGATATGATGACTCTGGTCACCGTAATAGTGGAAGATTTTTTATGGACAACTAAGACATGTTCAAATCTTAATTCCTCTATGTAAATTACATAAAAAATATCTGTTTCGAACTCTCATTTTTAACATTTATCCCAGCCCTGTACACGGAAAACGCTTATATAAAAATAAAATAAATTTGTTGATTATAAAATGTCAAGTTATCAGTCATTTTTTCCCCCATTAATTTCAATATGTAGTCAATTGAACACATCAAGGCAAAAGAAAGCCGGTCTATATATATTCTGTGAGTGAGACAATTTGTATCTTTATACACACTTAAAAGACATAAAAACTTCTCAAGGACACAAAAATCGTCTCAAGTCACTGACATTCTTTTGCGCTGCTTGGGAGAATTTTATTGAATGTTTTTGCATCACTTGGTCTCCGTCATCACAGAAAGTGACAGTCAATAGTTGATTTCTCTGATATGATTTCTGGGTTTATTAGCCTCTTATAGCACCATCAAAGAGGCAAACAGAGCGCAGAAAGTGAATAGAAAATGGCACTGTTTTTACTTTTTAATGGTTGTTTTCACTCAACAATATGCTGGTCCCAGGGTCGGATATAATTCTTCTCGGTACCAGAGACATTAATGCAATTGCTTTTAATTCTTAGAACTGGCGTTATTTTAGTGCATTTCTTGTGTACATGGATTTCGAAATACTCCCTCTTGTCTGGTAAAGTCGAAAATACGAAAATTAAATCATAAAAAGTTATGATTACTAAACAAGGAAAAAGATGCCAGGAAATGGCCAGAATCGAGGATTTTTGCCTCTTTCAAGTCGGAGCTTCTGGGGACCTTCGACGCCTCCAGATCACTCGCCCAATTTTTGTCGCATGGCTCCGCTCGGCGATTAAGTGTTTTTGCCTCATTTAAATAAAAGTCTAGTTACGGCCATGTTAAGATTATTTTCTGAACACCTACATCATGTGAAACTACCCGTAATTTGGGCAGAAGAATCTTCTTAAGCTCAAAACCAAATCAAATCAGAATGATAAATAGTTTTCAAGAAATGTCTTTATGCCCTGTCTAGATTTCACAGAGTTGTTGCTCTTACAAATACTACAATTTTTAATTGGGGACACATGTTATTATTTTTTATTGGGGACACATGTTAGTATTTTTTATTGGGGACACATGTTATTATTTTTTATTGGGGACACATGTTATTATTTTTAATTGGGGACACATGTTATTATTTTTTATTGGGGACACATGTTATTATTTTTTATTGGGGACACATGCTATTATTTTTAATTGGGGACACATGTTATTATTTTTAAGTGGGGACACATGTTATTATTTTTTATTGGGGACACATGTTATTATTTTT
>MJUT01049573.1:15310-27055 GCA_002080005.1 Gigantidas platifrons | reverse complement strand
AGTGTAACAGCTCATTATGAGCATCATGAATATAGCTGAAAATTTTCTCGCTGGACGTTAAACATCAATCAATCAATCAATCATTACGACAGAGGGGCCGTCGTGGTCGTGATCGCATGGTCGTTTGATTTACAACTACCTGTACAATCAGTGCCTATCACCACTAAAGGTATGAGTTTGATCCCCGTTCATGGCGAGGTGTATTCGGTACAACATTATGTGATAAAGTTTGTCAGTGAATTGCGACAGGTCGGTGTGATTTTTTTCTGTGTACTCCGGTTTCCTCCACCTTTGAAACCGACCGCCACGACACAACTGAAATATTGTTGAAAGTGGCGTTAAACACTATAAATCAAACAAAACCAAACCATTTCGCACGATGATAGTTATCGTTATTTCCCAACACGATGTGGTAAATCGTGAATCACAATTTTAACCAATTGTATGCATATTTTACGTGTTATTGACATATTTTAAAACATAATGTAACAACACATATCATATTTCAAATATCAACTTTTCAATACTGTCTACCCATGCGGAAATCAAAATGAAAAGTTTGAGAGTAATCGCTCATTTTCTGAACTTTTTTCCTGTTTTGGCTATCGCTTTAGAAATGGATTGATGCTCAAAACTAAAATCAGTTTCAGTGGGCTAGCATAATAAAACATAAATATAATTAAGCGTGTTGATCTTGTAGAAATCGGACCTCATCCGATCACCTCATTACAGTTTAACTGACATAGCCGAAAATTGCTGGACTGGCGTTAATCAACTGTCACTCGTTCAAAAATATATATTTTATAAACTTGCGCCATGGTTACCCCTATTGTTCTGAATAATAATGAGGCTGTATCGACTGGTAAAAGACACCATACATCAATATGAGGCGAAACTTCAATATTAATGGAAAAAATGGTTAAGAAAACGAAACGTTAAATACTAATATTAGAATATTTAATTGTGCACATTTTAAACATCTTTTGTGTAAAACATTTTTGCATATCACGGTTTAGTAATTTTCAAATAACACAGGTGATGTCTAAAAAACGTATACTATTCACTCCTGTTATATATAAATCAGATGTTTCGTTACTATAATTATAGTTTTGGATTTCCACCTAAAAAATAAATGCTTTAGTAAATAATTTTAAGCACCTAATGTCTAAAATTTATATATACGGTGGGAAACTTATATTGTCTTATAATGTATTCAATGACAGCTAATAAATAACACTAAAAAATGCTCGATGTTTATATCATCTCAATTTAAATACAGTCAAACATGTATTAAGAGATCACATTTTGGGACACATGAAAACGTGGTCTTTTAAGAGCCAGTCTGCGATAGATACATGCAAAATCGTAAAAATTGTCCAAATGGGTAGTCAAAAGTTTTAAAACATGTTTACATTTTCATAATCTTTGGGTATTCAGAAGTTAAGATTTCCAAGAAAAAAATTTTTTGCTGCATTATTTTTCAGTTAATAGCCTTATTTGCATATTTAGTGATTTATTTCTAGAAATGGCGCCAAAATATACTATATTTAGACACTTTTCAAAGGTCGAGAAACATTATTTAGTTTTAACATAAAATGTTTTTGTTTCAATTATCGCAAGAAACATCATTTATGAACCCCAAAAATCCCATGTTAAGATTTGTTTTAGCATTTTGGTAAATTGCCAGAGAGGTTCATACTAAGGCTGTTAAAGTAAAGATGAATATGTTACATGTAATCAATATAAGTTTTCTCTTAAGATCATATTTTTAAGTTTAATTTTCCAATATATTTTCAAAGATGCATATTAGCTGTAAGATACCTGAAATTATTGAGCTTGGCAAATAATGGAGAATTAGTTAAAAATGCTGCCAAAATCTCCATAAAATGCTATAATTCAAGTAATTTTCACCCCTTGATATATAAACAGAAATGCTCAACACAGACAACAATTTATATGATATTTATTTAATTTATGTTGAAAAATATTTTTGGTAAAATGCAAGTTTTTTCTGCTATTATTTGCAAAATAAATAATGAATTACCTAATGGTAACCTCACTACTACTTTTTTGAATTGTCTCCCTTAGTGGAAATCTTTAATCATTGACAAGCCTCCAGTGAAGCTCAGTTTCAATTCGGTGACGGTGCGATTTTTCTCATCTTGGAGGCTGTGGCAAATCCAACCACTACACAAATAACAAAGTAGACCAGATTGATAAGTATACTAATGTCAGTCGCCATACATATCCAGTAGTGCATAGTTTCCAGTGAATATAACTAAATATATGTAAACATCTGTGTTTACTTATTCCTTTTACTGCATGCTCTATGTGTATATGTAAGACATAATAGTGTCCTGTGAAATTGTGTCCGATTGTATCTTTTTCAAATGAAAAATCCCCATCAGACCAAAAGAAGTCACCTCTGCGCTTTATTCCGTCCTCAGACTTTATCATAGAAAACAATTATAACAGAGGACAATATTTCACGGTGGACACTATTTAAACCTACATATACAGATGTTGTATTTTTATTTGTAAACGAGTAAAAGGTAGCAAATAATTTTTATTTCATAAGATTATAAATTTGAAAATATATTCTGCAGTATGGTAAAAAAATTAACTGTATTTAAAGTATCCAATACACATCTTTTTGGAAAATTTTAGAACATCAATGGAAAATAAATATATACCAAAATTTACATTTGCAATTGACTTTATTTACTTTAGCTTTGGTTACTAGTATCAATAAATTTTAATGCAAATATGTTTTAATTAAATGTTCTTCTGTATGTTGTTATCAAAAAAAGTAAGGCTGATGTAGCCAACAATCCATATGATATCTATCTGTCCGATCCCGTTCCGAATTTTACATCATCAATGTCAACTTCCGGTTTTCATCCCTTATTAATTTCATTTGACAACATGAATCTATTGCCATCCTCAATATGTATGCATCTCAAAACAAATTCAATTAAACATATGCAATCATTGATCCTCTGGGTGTGTGGAATTCAACATATTTCTGTGTTCAGTGATATATTTCAGTTTTTATGCTCCACGTAATTGGAAGTGTTCGGTCATACTAAAGTGCTGCATAAACGCCCGTGTTCTTTTTAATTCATACTCTTTCCTTTTGTTAGCGGATTCATTTTGAGTAGCATCAGGTTTATTTCGTTTCCCAGATTTTGCCCCGTCATAATATTTCAGAATGCCATCTATTAGCGCTAACACGTGTGTTAATACTGGTTCTGCATGATGTTTCTAACGAACGACAAATAAAGTTTTATGAACCAGTTTTATTGATATTTGGGTATCGAGCAATTGATCAATAGTCGAACCCCCCTCTACAGGCTATTGACCAATAGTTGAACCCCCTCTACAGGCTAATGATGAGGTCAATAATCAGAACCGAACAACGAAGATTGAATTACTAAAAACATTTGCCGATGTTGGTGTTTATTTTGCAGCATTTTATTCATAGTTTATTAAAATAAAAATTTCAACTTTACAAAATTTTAGGTCTACTTTAATCGCTAACAACGTAGACCGATTGAATTTTAAGTAGACTCCGTCTATCGGTCTACCGCTAATTTCGCACACACAGTCTACAAACAATTTGGGTCACACTTGTCTCGGCTACTACTGGGAAGAATAATTTCATATTTGATACACAGCTTTGACCTGATGAGTTGAAGGTTTTCGTATATTTTCATTTCTGTTGGATTTCAACTTTTGTTTGATTATCTTGTTCAAATTTGAAGCGAGTGGGAGTATCCTTAGCATGTCAACATGGTGTGCAACCTCTTTTTTCTTTATTGTAATTTTTTCAGTTACAGTGTAACCTGTCTAAACCAAACCCTTTTCGGATTGAAGGATTTGTTTGGTTGATGCAGGTGTTCGGTTTACACAGGATCAAAATGCATTGAAACTGATATGAATGGACTTCAGAAGATGTCTGGTTTAGACAGGTTTCTGGTTTGTTCAGGATTCAGTTAATACAGGTTTCACTGTACGTATTTTTCATTTAGATCCTTTCAAAAAAAATTTATGAAATGTCCACGATTTGTCAAATTCTCCATGCTCATATAGATCTGTAACATGAGTATTCATTTAATTTTGCAATTATCTTCGTTTAACATACTAGGATGTTTAATTACTGATATTAATGGTCAACATTTCTAATACTATAAATACTAGAATATTACAATCTGCATCAAAGTAATCAAATTATCTGTGTATATTGTTTTTGTTACATGTAGTTGTACAATAAATGGTTATGCAATTTGGAATATTTCTGTTTGTCTTTGATAAAAACAAGCAAAAATGGACTTCAAACCACATTTGATTCACATGTTCTAATTGTGGAATTGTTGGAGATTTTAATATGAAATTAGATTGATTTTTTTTATTTTGCTGTTTAATGCCACTTTCAACAATATTCCAGATATATCATGGCGACCAGTTTTAATGGTGGAGGAAGCCGGAGAGAACCACCGACCATGGGCAAGCAACTGGTAAACTTTATCACTTGCGGCTGCGAGTCGAGTGCACCCTTTTTTGTAATTTACAAAACCTGGCACGAACCCACCCGGGCCTCAATATGAAATTAAATTTGGATAAATTTTAACATTGTTGTGTAGAAAATAAAATGCATGTTGCTAATAAGGAATAGTCCATTCAAAACTGAGAAAATGTCCCTCTTTTGCTTTATATTATGTGCAAGATTGTGCGAATCACACACTTTGTCTGCATTTTCACAGCATTATTTAGAAGAAAATGACCCTTTTTAGTTCACCTGGACGTCCGTCGTCTGTAGTCTGTCGTCTACCGTATGTAAACTTTTCACATTTCAAGTTTCTTCTCCGAAACCACTTGGCCAATTGGAACCAAACCTAGCAGGAATGTTCCTTGGAAGGTCTTCTACAAAGTTTCTGTTTTTCGTTCCAGTCGGATATTCAACATGGCTGCTAGGGCCAATAATATTCTCTGATTGGCTGAAATTTCAAAGATCTTCTTCTCTTAAACTAATGAATTGACTGAACCCAAACTGTAAATGAATGATCATTGGAATGTCCTTTACCAAGTTTCTGTTTTTATGCCGATCTGAAATCCAAGATGGCCGTCACCGCAGGACGCTTATTCTCTGAAACTACTTAGACAATTGAAACCAAACTACTCAGGAATGATCATTGGAAGGTCCTCTACAAAATTTGTGTATTTTATGCCGATCGGAAATCCAAGATGGCCGTCACCGCAGGACTTTTAGATTTTTCTAAATTTTCTTTCTTTTTTTATGGTTGATTAGAATATGTGTTAATAATAAGCTCTTATTTTTCAATAACAATGAATAATTGCATGTCAACACACCTTAAAAAGCCTTCTGGTAGTACACAAAATGACCATTATAGATTAATCTGCATACACTAAAAACGGCTTGATATTTTTTCAAAATATTTTGCATAAATAATAGTAACATATAAGGTATCTTATATACAAAATATCAGACCAATTGGAATATTTTGGATTTAGACCATTTTGCATGGTTTTCTCACAGACTGGCTCTTAAAAGATGAACAATTCATATATGAAATTTTGCATGAAAGGAGAAGAAAAATGTGCCTATTTAAAGTGACTGCTTGATACAGGTGACCACATGGACAGGTTTGCATAGATATTTAATATAGAACGCATGTAAGGGTAAGTAAAGATTAGTGTGCTCGCCTCGAGGACCGTGAATCGTCGGCACGAACCCCAAATCGAAGACTATAAAAACTGCTTCTCTGCTAAATAGGGAGTATTACGAAGAAAGAGTAAAGGCTAGTTGGCACGAAATCGTGATAATGTGTCTGAATGGAGTGACATGGCTACACTCCGTCTATTGTTTCAGTAAACTAGCATTATGAAAATCTAGGTTAACCGTTTGCGGGTCTTATGCAAAGCAAACATCTCATCGACATGTGAACAGCTTTAAATACTTGGCGTTAAATAAACTATCACTCACTCACATAGAGAATACAAGCGAATTTGTAAAATCAAACGGGTAATATTATATAAAAAAAAACACATTTTATAAATTTCATACTACCCATTACTAATACACAATAAAAATGCAATACAAACGGTTAAAATAATATTACCCTTCGAGAGCACCTGGTTTTACTCCCGCTTGGTTTTTATTTTTGGGTTTTGTTTGTTTCTTTCTTTCTTTCTTTTTATGGGTACGTGTTGTTTATTGTTTTAGTTTTTAGTTCACCTGGACCGAAGGTCCAGGTGAACTATTGTCATCACTTGGCGTCCGTCGTCTGTCGTCTGGCGTCTGTCGTCTGTAAACTTTTCACATTTCAAGCTTCTTCTCCGAAACCACTGGGCCAATTGGAACCAAACTTAGCAGAAATGTTCCTTTGATGGTCCTCTACAAAGTTTCTGTTTTTTGATCCAGTCGGATATTCAACATGGCTGCCAGGGCCAATAATATGCTCTGATTGGCTGAAATTTCAAAGATCTTCTTCTCTGAAACTAATGACCTGACTGAACCCAAACTGTAAATGAAAGATCATTGGAATGTCCTTTACCAATTTTCTATTTTTTATGACGATCGGAAATCCAAGATGGCCGCTACCGCAGGACATAGATTAACATTGGACCCTATGGGAAAATGTTCAAATGCCTTCTTCTCAGAAACTACAAATATGATTAAAGCCAAACTGTACATGAATGTTCATTGGATGGTCCTCTACAAACTTTAGGTTTTTTGTTCCGATATGAAATTCAAAATGGCGGCTACGGCAGGACTTAGATTAACATTGGACCCTATGGGGAAAATGTTTCAAAACCCTTCTTCTCTGAAACCACTTGGACAATTGAAACCAAACTACCCAGGAATGATCATTGGAAGGTCCTCTACAAAATTTTGTTTTTTTATGCCGAATGGAAATTCAAGATGGCGTCACCGCAGGACATAGATTAACATTGGACCCTATGGGAAAATGTTCAAATGCCTTCTCAGAAACTACAAATATGATTAAAGCCAAAATGTACATGAATGTTCATTAGATGGTCCTCTACAAACTTTAGGTTTTTTGTTCCGATATGAAATTCAAAATGGCGGCTACAATTAGATTAACATTGGACCCTATGGGAAAAATGTTTCAAAATGCTTTTTCTCTGAAACCACTTAGACAATTGAAACCAAAGTGCACAGGAATGATCATTTGAAGTTCCTCTACAAAGTGTTTGTTTTTTATGCCGATCGGAAATCCAAGATGGCCACCAGCTTAGGACATAGATTAACATTGGACCCTATGGGGAAATGTTCAAATGCCTTCTTCTCAGAAACTACAAATATGATTAAAGCCAAACTGTACATGAATGTTCATTGGATGGTCTTATACAAACTTTAGGTTTTTTGTTCCGATATGAAATTCAAAATGGCGGCTATGGCAGGACTTAGTTTAACATTGGACCCTATGGGAAAATGTTTCAAAGCGCTTCTTCTCTGAAACCACTTGGACAATTGAAACCAAACTGCCCAAGGAATGATCATTGGAAGGACCTCTACAAAGTTTCTGTTTTTAATGCCGATCGGAAATCCAAGATGGCCACCACCGCAGGACATAGATTAACATTGTACCCTATGGGAAAATGTTCAAATGCCTTCTCAGAAACTACAAATCAGACTGAATCCAAACTAGAGAGTAATGTTCATTGGATGGTCCTCTACAAAGATTAGGTATTTTGTTCCGATATAAAATGGAAGATGGCAGCTACAGCAGGACTTAGTTTAACATTGGACCCTATGGGAAAAGTGTCTCAAAACGCTTCCTCTCTGAAACCACTCGGACAATTTAAACCAAGCTGGCCAGGAATGATCATTGGAAGGTCCTCTACAAAATGTAGGTTTTTTTATTCTGATCGGAAATGCAAGATGGCCTCCACTGCAGGAAATAAATTAACATGGGACCCTATGGGAAAATGTTCAAATGGCTTCTTCTCAGAAACTACAAATATGATTAAAGCCAAACTGTACATGAATGTTCATTGGATGGTCCGCTACATACTTTAGGTTTTTTGTTCCGATATAAAATTCAAAATGGCGGCTACGGTAGGAATTAGTTTAACATTGGACCCTATGGGAAACATGTTTCAAAACGCTTCCTCTCTTAAACCACTTGGACAATTGGAACCAAACTGTCCAGGAATAATCATTTGAAGGTCCTCTAAAAATTTTGGGTTTTTTATGCCGATCTGAAATCCAAGATGGCCGCCACCGCAGGACATAGTTTTTACATAGGACCAATTGGTTCTTTTTATAACCAGGTGAACGATACATGCTCTTGGGAGCCTCTAGTTACCCCAAATTTTTAATGTTTGTTATTATTATATTTGGGCAAAACTGAGATACTAAATACATAATATTCATTTTACATTAATCAAGTCATTAACTGTTATGCATTTTGACTTTTGTAAACATTTGTACAGTTTTATTGAAACCTTTATAAAAATTGAAAATATACCAAAATTGCTATCATGCACATGTTTTAATTGTTATTTTTCAATATGAAGTGATCATTTGTCGAGGACCAATTTCTTGTATTTGGTAGATAAATATATAATCTTCATGTAATATGGCATATTACTGAAATCAAAACATGATCTTAAGAGATTGAGGCTTTTAAAAATCGTCAAATTTTGCTGATTCAGCACTTTTTCAAAACCATGCGATATGGAATTGTGAATGAGTCTATTGAAAAATGTTAAAACTTTTATATTTTTCTAAATTTTCTTTCTTTTTTGATGGTTGATTAGAATATGCGTTAATAATAAGCTCTTATTTTTCAATAACAATGAATAATCGCATGTCAAAACACCTTAAAAAGGGCCTAAAACAGCCTTCTGGTAGTACACAAAATGACCATTATAGATTAATCTGCATACACTAAAAACGGCTTGATATTTTTTCAAAATATTTTGCATAAATAATATTAACCTATAAGGTATCTTATATACAAACTATCAGAACAATTGGAATATTTTGGATTTAGACCATTTTGCATGGTTTTCTCACAGACTGGCTCTTAAAAGATGAACAATTCATATATGAAATTTTACATGAAAGGAGAAGAAAAATATGCCTATTTAAAGTGACTACTTGATACAGGTGACCACATGGACAGGTTTGCATAGATGTTTAATATAGAACGCATGTAAGGGTAAGTAAAGATTAGTGTGCTCGCCTCGAGGACCGTGAATCGTCGGCACGAACCCCAAATCGAAGACTATAAAAACTGCTTCTCTGCTAAATAGGGAGTATTACGAAGAAAGAGTAAAGGCTAGTTGGCACGATATCATGATAATGTGTCTGAATGGAGTGACATGGCTACACTCCGTCTATTGTTTCAGTAAACTAGCATTATGAAAATCTAGGTAAACCGTTTGCGGGTCTTATGCAAAGCAAACATCTCATCGACATGTGAACAGCTTACTTGGCGTTAAATAAACTATCACTCACCCACATAGAGAACACAAGCGAATTTGTAAAATCAAACGGGTAATATTATATAAAAAAAAACATTTTATAAATTTCATACTACCCATTACTAATACACAATAAACATGCAATACAAACGGTGAAAATAATATTACCCTTCGAGAGCACCTGGTTTCACTCCTGCTTGGTTTTTATTTTTGGGTTTTGTTTGTTTGTTTCTTTCTTTCTTTTTATGGGTACGTGTTGTTTATTGTTTTAGTTTTTAGTTCACCTGGACCGAAGGTCCAGGTGAACTATTGTCATCACTTGGTGTCCGTCGTCTGTCGTCTGGCGTCTGGCGTCTGTCGTCTGGCGTCTGTCGTCTGTAAACTTTACACATTTCAAGCTTCTTCTCCGAAACCACTGGGCCAATTGGAACCAAACTTAGCAGGAATGTTCCTTGGATGGTCCTCTACAAAGTGTCAGTTTTTTGTTCCAGTCGGATATTCAACATGGCTGCCAGGGCCAATGCTATGCTTTGATTGGCTGAAATTTCAAAGATCTTCTTCTCTGAAATTAATGACCTGACTGAACCCAAACTGTAAATGAAAGATCATTGGAATGTCCTTTACAAAGTTTCTATTTTTTTATGCCGATCGGAAATCCAAGATGGCCGCTACCGCAGGACATAGATTAACATTGGACCCTATGGGAAAATGTTCAAATGCCTTCTTCTCAGAAACTACAAATATGATTAAAGCCAAACTGTACATGAATGTTCATTGGATGGTCCTCTACAAACAATAGGTTTTTTGTTCCGATATGAAATTCAAAATGGCGGCTACGGCAGGACTTAGTTTAACATTGGGCCCTATGGGAAAAATGTTTCAAAACGCTTCTTCTCTGAAACCACTTAGACAATTGAAACCAAACTGCCCAGACATGATCATTGGAAGGTCCCCTACCAATTTTATGTTTTTTATGCCGATCGGAAATCTAAGATGGCTGCCACCGCAGGACATAGATTAACATTGGACCCTTTCGGAAAATGTTCAAATGCCTTCTTCTCAGAAACTACAAACATGATTAAAGCCAAACTGTACATGAATGTTCATTGAATGGTACTCTACAAACTTTAGGTTTTTTGTTCCGATATGAAATTCAAAATGGCGGCTATGACAGGACTTAATTTAACATTGGACTCTATGGGAAAAATGTTTCAAAATGATTCTTCTCTGAAACCACTTAGACAATTGAAACCAAACTGCCCAGAAATAATCATTGGAAGGTCCTCTACCAAATTTTGTTTTTCATGCTGATCGGAAATCCAAGATGGCCGCCACCGCAGAACATAGATTACCATTGGACCCTATGGGAACATGTCCAAATGCCTTCTCAGAAACTACAAATATGATTAAAGCCAAACTGTACATGAATGTTCATTGAATGGTCCTCTACAAACTTTAGGATTTTTGTTCTGATATGAAATTCAAAATGGCGGCTACGACAGGACTTAATTTAACATTGGACCCTATGGGAAAAATGTTTCAAAATGATTCTTTTCTGAAACCACTTAGACAATTGAAACCAAACTGCCCAGAAATAATCATTGGAAGGTCCTCTACCAATTTTATGTTTTTTATGCCGATCGGAAATCCAAGATGGCCACCACCGCAGGACATAGATTAGCATTGGACCCTATGGGAAAATGTTCAAATGCATTCTTCTCAGAAACTACAAATATGATTAATGCCAAACTGTACATGAATGTTCATTGGATGGTTCTTTACAATCTGTAGGTTTTTTGTTCCGCTATGAAATTCAAAATGGCAGCTACGGCAGGATTTAATTTAACATTGGACCCTATGGGAAAATGTTTCAAAACGCTTCTTCTCTGAAACCACTTGGACAATTGAAACCATACTGCCCAGGAATGATCATTGGGAGGTCCTCTACACATTTTATGTTTTTTATGCCGATCGGAAATCCAAGATGGCTGCCACCGCAGGACATAGATTAGCATTGGACCCTTTCGGAAAAGGTTCAAATGCCTTCTTCTCAGAAACTACAAACATGATTAAAGCCAAACTTTACATGAACGTTCATTGGATGGGCCTCTACAAACTGTACATTTTTTGTTCTGATATGAAATTCAAAATGGCGGCTACGGCAGGACTTAATTTAACTTTGGACCCTAAGGGAAAAAATGTTTCAAAACGCTTTTTCTGTTAAACCACATGGAAAATTGAAACCAAACTGAGCAGGAAGGATCATTT
>MJUT01049572.1:8450-22631 GCA_002080005.1 Gigantidas platifrons | reverse complement strand
AATGTCTCAACTGTTGTACCATCAGGTGTAAAAAGCTAGGTTTATATCTTTCGTTTAATCACGCACTCGGACAGAAGTTTCAAATAGTTATTGTACCATCATTTTACCATCTTCTATTGCATCATAGAAAAGAAATATAATGGCGGTTCACAGTGTAACAAATGGTAACAAACAGAAGGACTACAACACTGTTTTTATCATTACACACATAAAGTTAAAGCACTGTATATAGACTTGTTAGGACAACCTACGATTGTTCCTGAGAAAATTCGGTTAATAAAAAAAATCATCCTCCATACTGTTTTACGAAACGAATTCAGATAATAAATTCACCGTACCTTGTTCACTTGATAAATCACCATAGGTATTTGGAATGTCTTGCATAGCTAACATTTCGTAAGTCGTTGTAGAACTACAATGTATAGATGAAGTCGTATTTTTTAGTATAAACATACACCGTAGAATTGGCAAATATCTGCAAATATCTTCAAATGCATCAAATGAATAAAATAAACAAATTGAGTGAAATTGAAACAAGTATCACAACGTCTGAAGAAATTAAGATTCAAACCAGACCATTGTAGAAACGGAAAGTAAAATGGATACCCCTTACACATACGTACACGACCACTCAATCTTACGGGTTGATACACACATTTCAATAAACAATAGTGGGTTGAACTATTTTTGTATGTGTCCAGATCTCTCTTCTTATTGACATGATGTGGACATGTAAGATGGTTGTATAACAACCATGGTCACAATGTTGAATATAATACATTTATAATTTAATCTTCGTGGCGAAACAAATTCTCAGATGTATAATACTATAGAAAATGATTGCTATATCTTTCACCAGTAAAGTACGTTGATTAATTATAATAATTCAAGAGGCCATCTGGTCGTAATCGTATGGTATTTTCGTTTACAACTACTCGTGTAATTAGTGCCTATCATTGCTGATTTTGTGAGTTCGAATTCCGTTCATGGCGAAGTGTACACGATGCAACATTATGTGATAAAGGTTGCCATTAACTTGCAACAGGTTGGTGTTTTTCCTCCTCCAATAAAGCTGACCGCCACGATATAACTGAAATATTGATGACAGTGGCTTTAGGAACCATAACCCTAACCCTATGATATTTCAAACATATGATTTCTTATTCCTTTAATCATAAATGATTATACGATGAAATAATGGTAGGTATCAACCTTTAATATATAACTAATATGATAATCTAATACAATCAATGGATCATATATTAGCTATTTTGTTGAATTCTGTCGGATAGTAATAATATTATTGTACCACAGAACAAGGTTAGTAATACATATTCTATTTTTAGCAGACAGTTTTCTTTTCTTCAAGAAAATCGAATTATTTTCTGCTGACTAGTTATATTTTTGTTCCTGGTAGAAATGCTATATTTGCATCGGAATTTCTTTACAATTAGCTTTGTGTTATGCATAGCAAAATGATGTCTTTAGATACTCACGTATTACCACCTCTCTGCTGTAGATCTGAAAATTGAGCAAAAGTAATAAATAGAAAGCACACGGTATGTTGTCAGGAGTATACAAGAGCAAATACGTAGTTGTAAAGTACTGTGACTCTTCTTGTTCTTCCTATTCCATTCCATTTACTACATGGAAACTCATTCTGTTAAACTTAAGTTACATAATCACTATGAAACTTAAGAGTGATAGCTAATAAAATGTTGATAATCTAGCACACCACTTATTTTAATATCAGAGATGGAGGTGGAATATTTAGAAGAAAAATAAAAATATTGTTTCCGTCCTTTGATAAAAACTGTGTCAAAGACATATTTCAACCGAGCTAATAACAAACAAACGTACTTTTAATATTTTTACAGCGAAATTTGAATTGACACGTGGATTACGCGTATGTTTTGTGAATAAACTTATTTATGCGTAATGCGTTGATTTTCTGTTCCTTTGTTTGATAATCTAACATCTAATTCTGAATACTAAATGACAGTCATTGATCATGATGTCTTTCCTGTTTGAGTATCTGACTAAGTGTTGTAACACACCGCCTGTAGATACTGTAATATTTACATAACGGGTCAGTTACTGTTATTTAGCAACAAATGAAAGAAAAAAATCAGCTATATCGTGGTGAGATCAATTTAAATTGAATGAAATTATGTTGAGAGGTCAGCGCTGTACCAGACGAACACGTTTAATTGGATCTTCATAGTGCTAGCTCACTGCACCCCCAGTCTGTTGATAAACATATCGTGTCCTGATTTCGAGACAACCAGTCTAGGCTCTAGATACTAAATGCTGCATACTTTGCCGAAAGCAGTAAATACCAATTTTATAGTATTGGTTTGACTCGACCGGGGCTCGATTTAACAAGGCGAGAAAGCTAACGGTTACCCAACTCATGCCGTTTTACTTATCGAAACATGTGTATGAGATTATAGCTGTTTTTTTTAAGCTTAAATCCAACACAGACACATATGATATTGGTTTTGTTATATCCTATCACGATTGTTGGTGTTTATGGAGGTAGTCTACATGCATAGAATAAAGTACTGCTAAGCAAAATATCAAATAAAATTGAAAACAAATGCGACACTTTCGGAACAGTTCCACAATTCAATCGACAAATCGTAGAAAGAGGCAAAAATTATACCCCCAACACGCATATATACATGACAGGTCACGGTGCAGTCTTGATACAGGTACAAAGCTAGGTTAAACAAGTTTTATGGTGATGCCACGGTTACACGGAAATGAAAAAAATACACATGCCTTGAATGAGTACATTGTAATGGTAGATGTAGGCATGTATTATTGAATATAATGACATAAATACAGGACAGGTGCTTTAAATATTATTCTAATTAAATGTTTTCGATACAAATGTATATGTAAGAGTATGTTGTAAATATTGCCTTCAATTCTCGTACCACTCGTATCCTCTTTGATTTCTTCGTACATATCACTGGTTGTTCGGTTTGGAGAAAACATTTCGTCTATATTATCCGACCTATATAATATATAACATTATATTTAAATATAGCATTATAAATATGATTGGAAACTTCAAATATATGCCACCGCTCGACATGTAGAACATTTAAACGTATATAACGTGAGCTATATTCAATTGGACTAAAATCAAATTGCTGATTTTAACATACTGAGGACATTTGTATTGAGGGAATCAATGTGAACGCCAAAAAGTGTTTGTTTATTGATGCTAAA
Source organism: Gigantidas platifrons (assembly GCA_002080005.1). Taxonomy (NCBI): domain Eukaryota; kingdom Metazoa; phylum Mollusca; class Bivalvia; order Mytilida; family Modiolidae; genus Gigantidas; species Gigantidas platifrons. The sequence continues at coordinate 19,391 of MJUT01049572.1, read as the reverse complement.
AGCCACTTTCAACAATTTTTCAGGTATATAGTGGCAGTCAGTTTTAATTGTGGAAGAAAACGGAGGACCCGGAGAAACCACCAACCTGTCGCAAGTCTCCAACAAATTTTATCGACCTAATCGAGATTCGAACTCACAACATCAGTTGTGATAGGCACTAATTGCATATGTAGTTGTGAATCCAACTACCATATGATCACGGCTACGACGGCCCCTCCAAAAGTTGAGATGAGTATGTAACAATGGGTAAATCGAGAAAAGACAAATAATTTAAAACAAGACCAATATATTTATCATTATTATCCCTCACATAATAAAGAATCAATTCTATTGGTTACAAGATAATCACATGACATAACATAATCTGGATATTTTTGCTTCTAATCGCCGCCAACGATAAATAACCTCAAGAATTACACACGTCCATTGAATAATCATATTATTCAACGGTGAATAACCTCAAGAATTACACACGTCCATTGAATAACCCTATTATTCAACGGTGAATAACCTCAAGAATTACACACGTCCATTGAATAACCCTATTATTCAACGGTGTAAAACATGGAATAATACTTTAACAATTCAAATACAAATGTATTAAACAGTATATTTCAACTGTTTGTTCGGTATAATAAAACAGTTACGGCCCTCTGAATCTGTGAATATCCAATAGTGGGGTTGACAATTTTGGACATTCACCTCTTCCGAGGGCCATAATTGTATATTATTCTCTTTTTTATTCGCTTTATAAAACATTTAAGGAAAACTTGTATAGCGGAATAACCAAAACCCTGTATGTCAAAATATTGATCAAGTTATTATTGTTTATTTACAGCACTTAGTATGATTGTATGCTTGATAAAATAATATCAATATTATAAAGTCAGTGTATTAAAGTGTGGTCTGAACGGTCATTCAATGTCAAGTGTCAATTTGAGTCGATCGCAATGATATTGAAAGTAACTAACATTTTCTGTCTTGGTCCGAACTTACTTTGACTTTCTTGTCTTGTTGACGGCGAAATACAAGGTCAGCGATAAAGTATTTGTTTGTTTTAAGTATATCCTCTTAGAAAGATGGTAGAGAAAAACAGTTATTTTATACGAATTGAATGTTGATTTACACTCTTTATCGATATACTATAAAAATAAATGTATTACCTGTTCGAAATGTTATTGCGTGCTCCAATTGAGCAACCTGCAAAATCGAAAGGTTAAATAAAGAAAACGATGTGTCAAATTTACAAATATTCATAAAATGTACATGTAAATGTGTTCATACATGAAAAAAACTATTTATTTTGAAAAGTCAAATTTTATGTTAATTAAAGCTATATACAAAAGCGTGAGAACCGCATGTTCCCTGCATCATCATCTTCGTGTAGAATAACAATTCTCTATACTGCAGACATTACATGTATTAAATGGGGGCCCGGGGGGCTCTATGAGTTAGGTCGTTGGATCTAACAACTCATACAAGCCAATCACCAATACGGCGTGGGTTCGCGTCCAGCTTTGTAAATTACAAAAATGGGTGCACTCGACTCGCAGCCGCAAGTGATAAAGTTTACCAGTTGCTTGCCCAGGGTCGGTGGTTCTCTCCGGATACTGCGGCTTCCTCCACCACTAAATCTGGTCGCCATGATATAGCTGCAATATTGCTGAATTTAAATTCAAATTTTGCATTATATGGGTTAGAACGAAACATCGTTTCACACATAGATTGTAGTTAGCATAATACAACACATTTAACATGTTGTTACATAACACGAACGGAGCGGCAATCACAGGAAACATAGCAATTACCGCTGAATTGACGATGATCACCGATTGAAATGGTACGACATACGCGATGACTCTAACTTTCCAACTATAAACTCTTCATGTTTTTTGTATCACGCCTGAAGTAGCTGTCATTGTAGAGTTCATGACAGTTAGATTGAAGACTTCACATCGACGTTTTACTGTCGCCATCATGATTGTGATAATCACTTCTCAGTCCCTGTATGATGGCGACGGATCTACTTGTACTGTCATAAGGGTAATCGAAAGCGTAAGTCAATGGCCAAAAGAAAAAAGACAAAATGACAAGAAATGATCTTCAAAATACTACACTAAACCAAAACACCGGGGATGGACTCAGGTGCTGCTCTACTAGTGGCACTAGACGTGTTGCTATGGTTACATGATACCTTTCTTTCTCTTTAAGATGATCACAATGATGACTAACACAGCTATAACACCAGCCACTCCTCCAATAACAGCGTAAAATCCACTTGCTGAAAATAAACAAGAAAAATAAGACAATTACTTGAACTATCCTCATACACCAGCTACAACCATGACAATTTGCGATTCCTCCTATGTCATAACATCTACACAGGAAATATAATGTACTTAGTCCGTTCAATTAAATAAACGGTCGTGAATATGAAGGAAAGTAATGTCCTTCCCCCATTAACCCTTTTCCGCACCGCTATCCCTTCCTTACCTTTTCCCGCCCTGAATCATTTCCCCTTATTCCCATCCCCGTGTCCCCACCACTAACCCTTACCTCTTTTTTATCAATATCAAAACTGATAATGCATGGACAATATTCATCGTATTATATTATTAGTAGTGCTTGTTTCTTGTATATACAGTTCATGTTGAATGTACATGTAGCTCAGGTTAATTGTTTACACAATTGATGTTGATTGTTTAACAAGTGCATATTGATTGTGTACACATTGCATGTTGATTGTATAGACAGTTCCTGTTGATTGTATAGACAGTTCCTGTTGATTGTATAGACAGTTCATGTTGATTGTATAGACAGTTCCTGTTGATTGTATAGACAGTTCCTGTTGGTATTGTTTGTTTCACAAGCTTATTCAAATATTTATGAACCATAGCTCATTAGTTGTATACCTTTTTCCTGTTTTTCTATTGTCTGTATGATGTCTATATCTGTACTTAAACTTCTGCCAAACTTATTTTTCGAATACATTTTCAATTCATATAATGTACTATCCTGTAACCCAGAAAGAACGTAGGTCAGACTGGTCAACTGTTTTGTATTGTGAGATATCTCCTTTACGGACCATGTTTCTGTTCTACGTGCTCGATACTCTAGATAGAAAGTCTGTTCGTGGTCATCACTATAGCCTGGAGTCCACTCCACCAAGATACTTGTTTCAGTAGATCTAACCAAGCTGAAATTTGTGGGAGTTTGTGGAGGAACTGAAATATGACAAGGAAGATGAACAGTAAATACGTCAGAAACATGTTGGATAGAAATTCCTGTTCGTTTATATTCCAAATATATGTACATTAAGAGTTCTTTACAAACAAGAGCTAGGAGATAACTGTAACATCTATACACCTGATGACATTAGAATGGAGATAACTGTATTGCATTTGAAAATTTCACGGCATCAATTGGAGATTTGATGATCTCAAATTGAGTTTACTGGCGACGCGTTAGCGAAGCCAGTAAACGGATATTTTGCGATAATTAAATCGACAATTGATGCTGTGAAATTTTCAAATACAATACAGTTATCTCCATTCTAATGTAATCAGGTGTATTGCCACATTATTGACAAGATGACAGATGAGTGAATAGTGGAAACATTAATTCGTCCGTGAAAAAAAGTAGCTTCATGTAATATCATTAAATCGACAGTTGATACGGTGAAATGTCCAAATACAATACAGTTATCTCCATTCTAATGTAATCATGTGTATAGATGTATATTGCCACATTATTGACAAGATGACGTAAGCGGCTAAAATTCTAGAAAAAAAATATCTCATGCTATTTCAACCGTGAAATTGATACCGTGAAAATTACAGCAGTGTCCAATCACAAACCAGGAATTTTAAAGAACTACATTAGAATATAAAATATTCTAAATTCTAGGTATAATTGTAATAAGGTATTCATTATTCTACTGTTTGTATGCTTGTGTGATGGTGCTTAACGCGCTACTTTCAACAATATTTCAACCATATCATGGCGGTCAGTTTTTCCACATGTGAGTTATATGTCAACATTCACATATAACTGGGCAAACAGCGTTATTATTGTGCACATTTTACATAATATATTCGTGACACCGAAGTTGTCATATGTATAATATTATTTCTGTTAAATAAAGCCGGTAGCTTCAAACATTGTTCTAAAATTAGATAATATACAAGGCCATAGTACATATTATAGTGACACAATAGTCTACTTTGATCCAAATTCGAGCTGTCAATACACACCTTTCGTTATTATATATATGGCCAATATTATTTGATTCATGAGTGTTAGTGGTATCGATGTTGTCGCTATTATAACTTAAATATTATAAAAATAAAAAAAAACAGAACATTCCTAATTTTTCAAAAAATGTGTGAAAGAAAAATTAGACAACAGAATGAATGCATGTATTTCTGACAACAAACTGCCGTCAAGACTGTATTTATAACAAATGCACTGAGTAGATATTTTATTTTCGTTTGAACTCAATGTGAGCAAGTCACTTTTAACATAGGAAACAGAGAAACCATAACCTATTGAAAATAAAAGTCACTACAAAAACAAGTATTACATGACCAAACTATTTCACATGTAATGGTAACTGTAAAAAGCAGTAACATGTATATGGTGGAATATATTGGTAGATTTATGGTTTCGATCTGAAATTTACCTCTAAATTTACTCAATACTAAGTGTGATAAAATAGTTACGTAAACTAAATAAAATAACATATCAAAAAAACAAAATCGTAAAAATATCGAATTGGTTGAAAAGCTTTAGCGCAGATTGTAGTTTTATGTAATAAAATGAATAACAAAAGTAAAATCATGACAATTTCTTTACGAACACATCACCGATTAAACGAGTTCAGCTCATCCCATTTCTACTAAAACGTATGCTGTTTTAAGTTTACAAATCTAGCTCTGAAATTTCAAGTGAATTGGATAACAAAAACTTCATAAAATATATCGAAACCAACAATTAAAACCATCCAGCAATACACACTCTCGTGCACCCTTCAACAAACCATTAACCGAGTTCGGCTCAGCCTTTTTTTTTACTATACACTTTGTATTTGTATTTACAAATATAAATAAGATATTCATTGCCGATTTATAACAACAGTTTTCAAACCAAGACACAGTAAGACATATTGCAATGAACGGTTACCATAGCATCTACTTACAATGAATGGTTACCATAACATCTTCTTACAATGAACAGTTACCATAGCCTCTACTTACAATGAACAGTTACCATAGCATCTGCTTACAATGAACGGTTACCATAACATCTACTTACAATGAACGGTTACCATAACATCTACTTACAATGCACGGTTCCCATAGCATCTACTTACAGTGAACGATTACCATAACATCTATTTACAGCGGACAGTTACCATAACATCCACTTACAATGAACTGTTACCATGACATCTACTTACAATGAACGGTTACCATAACATCAACATACAATGGACGGTTACCATAACATCAACTTACAATGAACGGTCACCATAGCATCAACTAACAATGAATGGTTACCATAACATCAACTTACAATGAACGTTTACCATAACATATACTTATAAAGGATGGTTACCATGACATCAACTTACAATGAACGTTTACCATAACATCTGCTTACAATGGACGGTTACCATACCATCTACTTACAATGAATGGCTGAACGGTTACCATGACAACTACTTACAATGGACGGCTACCATAAAATCTTTTCTTTCATATCTTGATGTGGCATTAGGATGATTAACACGACAACGATATTTCCCACTTTGTTCTCTTGTAATATTGTAAATCTCTAATGATTGCGATGATCCTATATCAGAAAAACTTCTGCCCCCTGTCTTTTTGCGCCTCCACACATAGTTGCAATTTGGATGACATTCAACTGAACAGACAATTGGACCAAGCTTGCTTCCTTCTGTTATATTGACACTTTCCGCCGAAGGTGATAAAACAGGTCTGCCAGGGCCGTCTGTCAATAAAATAGATATACAAATGTATATATATATATATATATATATATATATATATACGTCTGAAAATTAAACCAAACAGTGTTAGAATTAGATTTTTGAAGCTGCCAAATTTTTGTTCTTCCCTCGACGGGATTTGAACTCACACCATTGATACACTGCAGCACCATTCGCTTAGCCTTACGTCCAGCGCCCTAGACCACTCGACTACATCCACTCCTTAAATAAAAAGAGCTTCAATAGTCGTAGTGTTACCTTGTCTCGTAAGGTTTTTAATCTAGGGATAGACGTAAGACATGTGTATAAGCGTGTGTAGATGATATATATATACTTAATATTATAATTTGACAGCAATCTAACTCAGCAATTTTTAACATATTGTATAGGATAATGAATGAATTCATTATACAGTCACGGTAAATAAAGTATATTATACAAACGTCTAAGCAAGTGACAACCATACAATATATCTGTCCCACTGGATCTGAAAGTTACTAAGGATACTAGGTTAATACTTAATATTAAATATACGTCTGAAAATTAAACCAAACAGTGTTAGAATTAGATTTTTGAAGCTGCCAAATTTTTGTTCTTCCCTCGATATATATATATATTTAATTTCTATTTCACGTTTGATAAACAAATGAATCATACAACATTTGAGTGAGTGAGTGATTGTTGCTTAACGCCAATCCAGCAATTGTTCAGCTATATCATGGCGAGAACAAAGTAATTTTCAATGAGATGATCATGATGATGATGAGGTCCGCTTTGTTTTAGACTAACAATCTTAATTGGATTTTCATAGTGCTATCTCACTGAAATAACAGTCCGCGGATAGACATGTCGCTCCACTCGGACACATTATTCAGATTCCGAGCCAACCAGTTTGTTCTTTCTTCTTAATGCTGCGTGCTTAGCGGAAAAGCAACAAATACCAAGTTTATAGTCTTTGGTTTGACCAGACCAGGGCTCGAACACACCATCTACCGCACTCGAGGCGAGCACCCTAACCGCTACGCCACCGATGTGGTTATACACAATTTGGTTTATTACATATATGTCAATCAAAAACAATACTGAGATGTCCAAGTGAAAGAAAAGTTGGTATTTCACCGAGTAAAAAAACGTTTGTTTCACTGCGCGATGTCGCAATAGGAACGTCGTCCTAATCTAAAATATCATTTGGCGTTCGACAAAGGAAAACAATTTCTTTTTGGAGACATCTTATTAATACATGCGAAAGTGTAAAACCTATGTAATAAATACAGATTAATACATGGGCATTTCCATATTGGCCTGGTTATCATCCCGAAACACCCATATTGGCCTGAGACGAAATCGAGGCCCAATATAGGTCGAGGGATGATAACCAGGCCAATATAGAAATGTTCATGTATTAAACTATTTATTATATACTTCCGACATCTGCAGACGTAAACACCGGAATTTGTTTATTTTGTCTGAAACGCACGAGGGGCACCTAATAACCGGTTATTTTCCCGGGGTGTGAAAATATGGACAGTTTACTTCCGGTCATATTGGTCATACAAAAATGCCTTTATTTTAACTAAGTATGTAATAATGAGATTTAAATGCATAAAATTTAAATCGTTTATCCAAATGTCCTCGAATTTAGCCGTTGTAATCATAACAAAGTAACACAAATCTACAGACAGTAACCCTGCCTGTGAATATCTACAATTTATATATCATGATATTCGCTGAATATAGCAGATTAAGCCGGTTTAATAACATTTTCTTCTAATTAAGGTGGTACCTTACACTTCAGGTAAAACTTGATCTGCTCGTTTAATTTTCTTATTTCTTTGTGATGCTTAACGCAAAACGCAGCAATTTTTAGCTATATCATGACGGGAACAAATTAATTTCCAATAGAGATGACGATGAGTTCAGCTTTATTCCAGACCAACCAGCTTAGTTGGATTTTCATAGTGCGGCCGTATATTTCTGGAATTATAAAGGCAATGCTTATGACATTGTGATATGGAACAATTGGAATTTACAATCTTTGAATTCCAATCTATTTTTAAACCTGGAAGAGTTTTCATATCCATTTTAGTTTGAACAACAGAATGGAGAGTGTGTGAGTTCGTCAAGTATGTGCGGGTCTTTTATTTTTCTATATATACAACCATGGAAGGTGTTCAAACGATAAACCAAATGCATTATGAACATACTGTTAACTTAATGCTTTTGTAGGAAGAAACTCTTCTCCTAAGCTTAAAATTATACAGTGGCATGGGTGGACTGGTCCAGTGAGGTTAAATTTTCAAAACTGTCAGATATTAAAAAAAAATGTGTTTTGGGGATGCATGGGTATACACTCGTCAAAAATTCAGAAATGAGTGTAAGCGTCTCTGCGTTTGTTGGGATGTTGAACATCGCACACTTTAAAAAGTATTTTTACTTCCGAAAAATTAGTCCTCAAAAACAAAAATCACACCATCTATACTGACATCCTAACTACGAATCTACCCATGTATGTATAGAAGACGAAATTAAAAAAAAATATATTTAAGTATTTGTACCAATATGAAACCTATTATATATCTCGAAACTAGTTTACTGACCTGCAGATGAAGTAATGAAAATAAACCAGCACAAATATGTATGTATGAAAGCCATGACAACTTCTAATACACCGTAGCTTGTAATCATTTATCAAGGAAGCGTGTTGTAGCGGAAGATGTCTCTTATGAAGAGAGGAAACACATACAATCGTAGCCTAAGACTTAATAAACCTGTGCCACTCACTTTATGAATAGCAAATATCCGTTTATTAAAATACACATATGATTCAACGCAAATAAAAAAAACTAAATTTAAAACAGCCAAACAAGGGTATTTTTTGACCGTATAATGTTATTGTGCTCTCCTCGAGTGTGGTAAATCGTGGGTTTAACCCCCGATCTGGTCAAACCAAATACTATAAGATTGGAATTTGTTGCTTCTCCGCTAAACACGCAGCATTAAGGAGAAAGAGTTAAACATGGTTAGCTCGGAATCAGGATAATGTGTCCGAGTGGGACGACATGTATATCCACGGACTGTTGTTTCAGTGAGCTAGCACTATCAAAATCCAACTAAGCGTTTTGGTCTAGTACAAAGCGGACCTCATCATCATCTCATTGAAAATTAACTTGTTGTCGCCATTATATAGCTAAACAATTGCTGGGCTGGCGCTAAACAATAATCACTCAATCACTCTATATGAATGGTATGGATGGGGTTGAGCAACATACTCTGCCTACACAAGCTTTATAACCCGGATAGAATAACTAGAAAGGACACAGATCTCCAAGTAAAACGGTACCAGTATACTACAATATCAGTGTGACAGTATATCCACTTGTTAGCAACCAAGCATTCCGAACTTCCATATTGTACACAGTAAATAAAACCAAAAACCTATTAATTCTGCATCAAAATGATGATCTTAAAATGGAATAAGTCAAAACACCTTTAAACATTTTTACACGGTCTAACGTTACCAGCTTTAAAAACAACGTACATATCAAATTTAGTGCGCATGAGGTGTTTCTGAAATAACCGTTATCATGTACTCTCTATGACAAAATATTTGAAAGCCAAATAGTTAAAAGTCTTAAGGAGGAAGAAAACACATGGCCTAAACACGATAGCCAGAATAGGCTAAGGCTACTTATGCCCGAGGGAGGAGAAATAATTATTTGATTAATTATTAGCAGAGGCATCCACCCAGTGATACAAGCGTAGAGATCTAACTTAGTGCACACGACGTGTTTCTTGAAAATATATATAAACTGAATATTTTCAATGACATCAATACACATAATAATAATTGAAGTGATGTGAAAACTAGAAAACAGGGAAGTATTGTAATCATTTAACAATGTTGTTATCACCTCTACAGATCTTGACATTTGTGACGATTTTTGGTAAGTAGTATTTGTTTATTTTCAGTAATATGCATTCCGAGTAATCATCTTAATATAGATAGTGTTGCATAATTACTTTAGAAACATAACTCTCTTGTCTACAGCATTAACGTCCATAAAACATAATCTATGTAGACATGTGTCAATAAAAACATAAAATCAAGTAAAACTGGTAAACATATAGGCCCGGGTAGCTCAATGAGTTAGGTAGTTGGGCTACCTAACAACTCATGAAAATCTATCACCAATACGGCGTTGGCTCGCGTCCGGCTTCATAAATTACAAAAAAAGGTGCATTCGACTCGCAGCTGCAAGTGATAAATTTTACCAGTTGCTTGCCCGTGGTCGGTAGTTCTCTCCTGGTACCCTGGCTTCTTCCACTTCTAAAACTGGTCGCCATGTTATAACTGACATATTGCTGAAAGTGGCGCTAAACACAATAAGTCGAATCAAATCATCGTAAGCATAAATAACATCATTAATTTAGGTTTCCCTTTCAATAAAATGTCTTAACATGAAACCACAAAACATGAAATGTCTTTAGTTATGTATTATGATATCAATAATTTGCTAAGAAGCAGTAAATACTGTTTTGTACGTATTTTGGGTTAGGGCTATGATGTTTAACGCCACTTTTGACAATATTTCAGCTATATCGTGGCGATCAGTTTTATTGGTGGAGAAAGCCGGTGAGAACCCACCGACTTGTTGTAAGTCACTGACAAATTTATCACATAATATTGTATCAAGTACACCCCGCCTGAGTGGGATTCGAACTCACGACTTTGGTGGTGATAGATACTGATTGCATACGTAGTGGTAAATCTAACCACTGTACGATTACGACCACGACGGCCCCTGTACGTATTTTGGTTTGTCGTGTGGAAGTTCTAATGATACCGCGAAAAAGAAAGTTTGTACTGGTGTACATTAATGAACATGATAAAGTCACTCACTATATTTTGATAATTCTTTACTTGTAATTAT
>MJUT01049570.1:1352-12013 GCA_002080005.1 Gigantidas platifrons | reverse complement strand
ACCTTATAATGATTGATTGAATGTTGTTTAAATCCCTTGATGCTGACAAATATAAGTTTATTTTGTAAATAGACCAATTTACAACATTTCTTTAATTGATCAATATTTTTGTATTTGTTACAAATATGTATTTGTTCATATGTTATACTATGTATCAGAGTTATTTCCCTTTATTAAGAGTTGAGTTTATAACCGAGATATTGCTAAAATGGTATAAAACTCCCATTAATTGCCCACTTCAGAATTCATTACATTTGAAAGGTTAGAGCTTATGGTATTTAATGCCACTCTTAACAATATTTCAGTTATATCATGCCGGTCAGTTTTTTTGGTAGAGGAAATTGACATACCCAGAGAAAACCAGCAACCTGTCGCAAGTCACAGACAAACTTTATCACATAATGTTGTATCGAGTACACCTCGCCATGAGCGGGATTCAAACTCATAACTTTAGTGGTGATAGATACATTGTAGCACTGATTGCATAGGTAGTTTGATAGATACATTGTAGCACTGATTGCATAGGTAGTTGTAAATCTTACAACCATGTGATCACGACCATGATGACCCCATATTTTTTTTATTACTCTGTAATTGTTAGACATTATAGTGTTATGGTAAGTGGTAAACACTTCTAATTTCATACCTCTTTATTTTGTTTTTGATTTTTCTGTAGGATTGTAGTTTTGCTTCAGGAAGCATGATTTCTTTATATCACCACTTAGTCAGTTTTTTGTGTAGTCCTTTTGTAAATAAATATTTATAGCTTATGTAATCAACTTTTAGAAGTAAAAAATCAAACATGACTATTCAATGAAGTTATTCATGATTGACTGTGGTATAGCTAGTACAATATAATTAAAATTGGAGGGTTGGGTGAACAAAGGATTACCTGACATGACCTCTCACACAGATGTTGTTACCTGACATGACCTCTCACACAGATGTTGTTACCTGACATGACCTCTCACACAGATGTTGTTACATGACATGAGCTCTCACACAGATGTTGTTACATGACATGTCCTCACACATATGTTGTTACCTGACATGACCTCTCACACGGATGTTGTTACCTGACATGACCTCTCACACATATTGTGTTACCTGACATGACCTCTCACACAGATGTTGTTACCTGACATGACCTCTCACACAGATGTTGTTACCTGACATGACCTCTCACACAGATGTTGTTACCTGACATGACCTCTCACACAGATGTTGTTACCTGACATGACCTCTCACACAGATGTTGTTACCTGACATGACCTCTCACACAGATGCTGTTACCTGACATGACCTCTCACACAGATGTTGTTACCTGACATGACCTCTCGCACAGATGTTGTTAGATGTTGGTGTATCTCAAAAGAAAATAATAAATATGCAACAACCATCTAATTTTAATTGGGCATTGTATTGTTATACATAACTAAATGAAATTAGGAGCTGATCTTTTGTAGTAAAGTAGTACACAATGAAAGGGTGATGCATGAGGGTTTTTTTTTTAAGAATAAAGCAGCCATTTTGATGACATTTAATTGACATTTTGGTATATTACCTCCCATTACTGTAAGTTGGTTTGAGATATAGAGCTTATATTTTGTAGTGAAGTAGGTCATAATAAAGAGCTGATGCACAGAAAATACTTTTATGAAAAATTCAAGATGGTGAAACAGTTGCCATATTGATAGCATTTTAATGATGTTTTGATATAAGTCAACTGTAACTTGAAGATGATTTGAGATCATAAACTTATATTTTGTAGTAAAATTGTGTTTATAGGTCCGAATCTAATTCTTGAATTTATTTTTATATAGCTCTAAATAAAAACTGACATTTTTTTTTACTGGTCTGAACACAGGTTCACTGGTCTGAACACAGGTTCTTTGTCCAGAAAACAGGTGTTCATCGTGAAGACTGAATATGGTGGAATGGTGGCCATTTTTAATGATATTTTATCAAGGTTTTCTGTGTTTGGCCACCATGGTTTGTTTGATTTGTTTGATGGTGTTTAACACCACTTTCAACAATATTTTAGTTATATCTTGGTAGTCACTTTTATTGGTGGAGGACACGGAGAAAACCACCGCCTTGTAGCAAGTCACTGACAAACTTTATCACATAATGTTGTACACATCTCCCTGATCGAGATTCGAACTCACAACATCCGATCAGTGGTGATAGGCACTGATTGCATAGGTAGTTGTAAATCCAACTACCATGCGAACAAGGCCACGACACCCCACACCTGTAAATGGAATGGGGTTTGAGATCATAAGGTTATATTTTGTAAATAAGTGCATTTTTTAAAATCAAGATGGCTGAACTGTTGCCATTTTGATAACAATTTATTGACATTATTCACTGGGGTAAAGCTGATGACCGTAACTGTATATTACGGTCATCCCAAGATGTCGGACATGAAATTAGGTAAGAATCTTTTTTGTCGATTAAATTGTTTCTATAATGTATTTTAAATGACACATGCATTAGTACGATAGTAATATATGAACTTTTCACAAGGAAATCACAAATCATGACTGAAAATGTATATGAAAGAGAAAATCCGATTAAAAAAAATCCCTAAGGCCATACAAAGTTAAGTTCTTGGTTCTCAGGCCCGCCCGCATGTGGAAATTCGTCGCCGCATTGCCGATTTTTTTGCAAAAATAGTAAAAAAAAAAATTTAAATGCGGTAGCGCTGTCCGTACGGAAAAAACAACCGCATCCGTTTTTCTCTTATATCGCGTGGTCGGTGAAACGCTTTAAAACGCATCATGCTTAAATGAGATTTAATGCATCGTTATGACAATGAATAAATAAAAAACGTGTTTCCGTTTGACATTTAGACAAAATGTCAATCGTTTCTGTGCAAATTCGGCACAAATGTTTGCCAGTTTTACCAGGAAACATAATAGGGGGCTTCTCCGAAGCTTGTACCTTATTGGAATTGTTTACGGAGATAAAAAATGGTACGTTGGGACCAGCGGATTGGACGTTTCCATAAAAAATAACCACTTGTGATGTTTCTGCCGCCATCGGAAGAAATAAAATTGAAATTTTCAATAAAGTAATGAAAAGATTTATACATTGCCATATTTTTCACAAAAAAAAAGAAGAAGAAATGCCTCCCTCATCACTTTTTACAGCAGTAAAAGGATAAAAAAAATGCCGCCCTCCCTCATCAATTTTGACAAAAAAGGGCCCGAGAACCAAGTAATTAACTTTGCATGGCCTAAGATGACCATAACTGAAAACTGCAATTACGGTCATCTCAGTTTTCAGTTACGGTCATCTTAGCGATTCTTACCAATGCATGTGCCATTTAAAATACATTACAGAAACAATTTAATCGACAAAAAAAATTCTTACCCGATTCCACGTCCGATATCTTGGGATGACCGTAATTGCAGTTACGGTCATCAGCTTTACCTCAGTGATTATTTACATCTTCGTCCAGTGTCAAACTGTAGGGAACAGTATCACTTTACAATACTTATCTGTTTGTTACAGGTAGAACCTTTTATCTAGATTTTTTCACTTGCAAAATACCTGTTTTTTTTTTATCAATGTAATTGTTACACTAAGAATTGTTTATCTAGATTGAGTTTTTTCACTTTCATAGTTTTTTTTGTCTTTTATCAATATGTTAATTTTTATACAGTTGAAAGTTGTTATTAATGAACTCAAATGAGTCATTTCCCATGTTAATATTTGTTCTGATGGTAGAAACCTTAAGCTTGATATTATAGAGATAACTAAAATTCTCTCTTTCAAGTAACTTCATGAGTCCCTTTGAATTTTACACAAGGTTCAGCTGTATTTTTTTATAAAATTTAAATCAAGAAAAAATACAGAAGAAAAATGATCAATTGATCATGAATTATGAATTTATTTTTAAGGGCCCTTCTGGCTCAATGAGTTAGGTAGTTGGAATATCTAACAACCCATACAAGCCTATCACGAATACGGCGTGGGTTCGCGCCCGGCTTTGTAAATTACAAAAAAGGGTGCACTCGACTCGCAGCCGCAAGGGATAAAGTTGCTTGCCCATGGTCGGTGGTTCTCTCCGAGTACTCCGGCTTCTTCAACCACTAAAACTGGTCGCCTTGATATAGCTGAAATATTGCCGAAAGTGGCGTCAAACACCAAAAATCAATCGATCAATAATTATGAAATTGTTTTCATCCTGTCCATCCATCCATCACAAAACATTGTACATGCAATCCCTACATTTTAAAAGAAATCATTAAAACTTTGCATTCTTGTTTATTAACATATGGAGAATTGCATATCTTTACAGCATTTTCTCTTGACCATTTTTGTAACAGGGTTTATTGTCCAATTTGATGATATCATCAAAACCTTTGTATGCAGAATACCTCATTCACTTTAAAATAAAATGTATGGGGAACGGATGGCTCAATGAGTTAGGTTGTTGGATTCACTAACAACTCATACAAGCCTATCACCAATACGGCGTGGGTTTGCGCCCAGCTTTGTAAATTACAAAAAAAGTGCATTCAACTCACAGCCGCAAGTGATCAAGTTTACCAGTTGCTTACCCATAGTCGGTGGTTCTCCCCGGGTACTCCAGCTTCCTCCACCACTAAAACTGGTCGCCATGATATAGCTGAAATATTGTTGAAAGTGGCGTTGAACACAATAAATCAAATCAAATTAAAAGAAAATTCCTTAAAACTTTGCAGGCTTCCTTATTACTATATTGAGAGCTGCCTATCAGTACGGCAGTTTGATTGGACCATTCTTGATGGAGTTCTTACTCTTTTTGAATTCGAAAAATCCACACACAGAAAAAAACAGATTTAAAATGTAGGAGGAATTAAAATGAGAATTCCTTAAAACTTTGTATGCTAGCTTATTATCTTATTAGAGAAAATGGCCCGGGTGGCTCAATGAGTTAGGTAGTTAGATTATCTAACAACTCATACAAGACTATCACCAATACGACGTGGGCTTGCGCCCAGCTTTGTGAAATACAAAAAAGGTGCACTCGACTCGCAACCTCAAGTGATAGTTGACCAGTTGCTTGCCCATGGTCGGTGGTTCTCTCCGGGTACTCTAGCTTCCTCCACCACTAAAACTGGTCACCATGATATCGCTGAAATATTGCTGAAAGTGGCGTTGAACACAATAAATCAAATCAAATTAAAAAAAAATTCCTTGAAACTTTGCAGGCTTCCTTATTACTATATTGAGATCTGCCTATCAGTACGGCAGTTTGATTGGACCATTCTTGATGGAGTTATTACTCTTTTTGAATTTGAAAAATCCACACATAAAAATAAACAGATTTAAAATGTAGGAGGAATTAAAATGAAAATTCCTTAAAACGTTGTATGCTAGCTTATTATCTTATTAGAGAAAAGGGCCCGGGTGGCTCAATGAATTAGGTAGTTGGATTACCTAACAACTCATACAAGCCTATCACCAATACGGCGTGGGTTTGCGTCCAGCTTTGTAAATCACAAAAAAGGTGCACTCGACTCGCAACCGCAAGTGATAGTTTACCAGTTGCTTGCCCATGGTCGGTGGTTCTCTCCAGTTACTCCGGCTTCTTCCACCACTAAAACTGGTCGCTATGATATAGCTGAAATATTGCTGAAAGTGGCGTTAAACCCCAAAAATCAATCAAATCTTATTTGAGGTTGATAGAACAAGATTCGATGGAGAGATTGTTCTCTGAATATGTCATAAAAAGATATGAGCTGTCTTTGTATGGGAAAAGCCTACATTTTAGACCTATATTTGTATTGTGTCAGTTTGATATGTACATTTTTTTTCAATTTCCTGCAGGGCCCGGTGGCTCAATGAGTTAGGTAGTTGGATTACCTAACACCTCATACAAGCCTATCACCAATATGGCGTGGGTTTGCGCCCAGCTTTGTAAATTACAAAGCAGGGTGCACTTGACTCACATCCGCAAGTGATAAAGTTTACCAGTTGCTTGCCCATGGTCGGTGATTCTCTCCAGGTACTCCGGATTCTTCCACCACTAAAACGGGTGCCATGATATAGCTGAAATATTGCTGAAAATGGCATTAAACACCAAAAATCAATCTATCAATCAATTCCTTGCAGATTGTGCATAACTTTCCCAGAAGATAAAGAATGTGAGTGGAAACATATGTTTTGTTTTTTTAAGCAATCTTTAATTTATATTTCTATTATTTAGTGTTTTAAACAATCTTTAATTTATATTTCTATTTTATTTAGTGTTTTAAACAATCTTTAATTTATATTTCTATTATTTAGTGTTTTAAACAATCTTTAATTTATATTTCTATTATTTAGTGTTTTAAAAGTCTGAAAAATTGACAATAATAACCTGTCGATAATTTATTGAATTATATGCAGATTTATAAAAATAAAATACATTAGTTGAAGATGTTTGTTTTGGTTTTTTTATTTTAATTATATGACATATTGAAAATAAAATGGTAATTGTTGTCTTTAAATAACCACAACAACAAACAACTACTGGCAATCAAAAGTGTAAATTAGGCAAGAGAGACTGATGGAAATTGTATATCCTGGTTTATGATGGGCACAATTAGGTAAGGTTTAAATCTGCGGTGCGTCTAAACACGTGTTGGTCTAGTACAAAGTAGACATCATCATCATTTCATGGACAATTAACTTGTTCTCTTCATCATATAGCTGACAAATTGCTGAGTTTCCGTTAAACAACAACCATGAATTGCCTATGTCAATTTACCTAATTAAACCAAAATTTGCTGCAAATGTCATAGTTAAAGACTGGTTTGGAAAACCAAGGCTGCCACATTGTCTTCGAGTAGATTGCAAAATTCGTGAAAAAAGCTAGCTTGTTCGTATGAAAGTATGCAAGTAATGAATACAAAAAGAAATTTTCAAACCATTTTAAAATTATGTTATTACTCAAAAATGCTAGATACACAACACTTTAACTATTTCTGTACAAAAATAAAACAAAACAGACAGTATCAGTAATTAACCTTTACTTTTCTTTGTAAAATAGCTTCAAAGAAAGAGTACGAGCTCTTACATTTGTCTGACTAATGTTTGTTTAATAATTAGCTTTAATCATATGTAGATCAAACGATCTGATTGTGTATTTGTTCGGGATTGATTGACAATCAACCAGGTAAAATGGTTAATCAACATGTAATAAACTATAACGGTGATAGACGACACGTGTCGATTAAATGTCATAACTCCCTTATAACCTTTTTCAATCAAAATTAATAATTAAGGTTTTTAATAATATATTTTTCGTCTAAAGCAATCATTGTGCACAACAAAACATCCCTTCATGTCCTTTGTGACAGTTTTTAGAGTCTTAATGCAAGAAAAATAATAAAAAAAAATATTAAAACTAGCCTATTATCTAATATGGAAGAAGATGGGAAAAATAAAACAAAAACACAAAGATTTCACAAAACATAAAATGTTCTTATTTACACATTTAATAGGCATATGAATAATACAAAAGACATATATACTTATGGATATTCAAATACACAGTATATTTAATGTATATTCGGGTGTCACGCATGAGTTCGTCTAGATTAACGACGCGTGCCAAGGATTACAGACAAAATGATTATTTAATCAAAAACTGTTCATTGTATTACTATGAAAATTTAAAATTATGTTTAATTTCTACATTTTGATGCATTGCAGTGTATTTTCTGTTAGTAAAACATCTCCTTCATGTTCTTAGTGACAGTATGTAGAGTCTTAGTGCACTAAGACGGTCTTAGCGGTGTTTAGACGCACCCTTAAATCTGTGCATAGTATTCAAGGACCCATGCCTACTGAGGACTAGATATCCAGCAGCAAATAAACCAATATAAACTAGAAAAATTGAATAGATTCACATTGACTGAAAACCCAGAAACTTGCAACGTCATTGCAATAATATTCCTCATTGTTATATTAATAGTTTTATACAGGATTTTAAAACCATAGAATTCTTTTTTTTTTGTGATAAATCGTCATATTGCAGGAGATTTTCATATTGAATGATATATTTAGAGTGGGTGAAATCTTGGGAAAATTTTAAAATTCACTACTAGCCAATCGTTTTCTACATCCTTGAAATTACCTCACACAAATGCAAACAGAAAGTGGCACAGAAGTTTTACAAACACAAGTGGAAAGTAAATATAATTTTGTTCACACTGAAGTAATCATATAAATTTGTACACACTGAATTAGTACAAGTATCTATGATATTAAATGAATCAGCTCATAGCTAAGGATTTGGGATTTGAAAATAAATACAACAAACAATCCCCCAAAATCGATCCAGGTACACAAAAGAACTTGGATGTTAAATGTAATAAAACAATTACAGCACATCATTTTGTGCAATATGATGTGCTATGGAGCACTGAAAAGCAATATTGACCGCGGCCTTCGGTAAGATAAGTCTTAACCTTCTAAGAATTATTTGAACAATGAAAGAGAACGCAAGTACAAAGGAGGTTAAGGCCAGGGCCGTCTTAGTGCATGGACAGTTGCCCGAGGGCCCCACGAGCATAGGGGCCCCATGCTAATCTATGTATGTGGTGACTTGCTGTCAATAAATAAATACTATACTATACTAAGCAATACATATTTTTCTGATCTGCAAAAAAACGTACAGAAGTTTATTCACTGATTGGAAATCTATTTTCCTTCTTCAGTGAATTGAAAACAATTGGTACTGAGGAGCTAAACGAAAAGTGTGAACATCTGGCTAATGTGTATCACAAACTCCTTTAAATGAATGTGAGCATCTCAAGTACTACATGGGTCTTGGTGAAAATTGTGAGATTCTCCCTGCATTGTACAGAAAAATAATTTCGGACAACTTGAAATCTGTGCTTCCCAATGTTGAAATTACACTCCGAGTGTTCATGTGTATGATGATGACCAACTGTGCGGGATAACGGTCATTTTCAAGACTGAAACTCATTTTTAAAAATCAGCTTCGCAGCACAATGAAGCAGAAGCGTTTGCACTGGCTTTCACTCGTGTGTATTGAAAATGACATCCTGAAGACCATTGCCGACTTCAAGCCAATTATAAAGCAATTCTCTGCCAAGAAATTTCGCAAATGTTTGTGTTGAATACTTTATTAATAATAAATAATTGATAGTAATTCCATACTGTGTTTCCTTCGGTATGGTACCCAACAACTCATACAAGCCCATCACCAATACGGCGTGGGTTCGCGTCCGGCTTTGTAAATAACAGAAAAGGGTGCACTCGACTCGCAGCCGCAAGTGATAAAGTTTACCAGGCCCTGGAAATGATGATCTCCCTTGGCTATATACGCAGCCATTACAAGATATAGGGGGAGCTAGTTGTGTGCATCGTGTTAGGTAAATGAGTTTGCCAGACATTTATTTATGGATATATTGTGACAAAATATGGATGTAATAGTTTGAAATATATAATTTCCCAAGGAGGTTTGTATTATTTTACATTCAACATACGTCTTCTTGTAAAATTTTGGATGTGAAGTAGAATATAATCAAATTTTGGGCCAAATTTTACCAGCGAGCTGCTGGTAAGATCAGGATCAGAATCAGGATGATTTTTTGTTTGACAAATTTTTCTGAATGTTTTTTTGTTCTTTTTTAAGGTATTTTTACCTTAATAATTATATATAAAAACAGAAAATATAGGTTATATATTTTTATTAAATAAATTAATAAAAAAAAAACACGTGTCTTCTTAGAATATAAT
Source organism: Gigantidas platifrons (assembly GCA_002080005.1). Lineage (NCBI taxonomy): Eukaryota > Metazoa > Mollusca > Bivalvia > Mytilida > Modiolidae > Gigantidas > Gigantidas platifrons. The sequence goes on along the minus strand of MJUT01049570.1, from coordinate 2,266 downwards.
CCGAGGATATGATATGCAAAGCAGATGTTTGTTTCGTTGCACGACGTTTGAGCGCATTGGTCCTACATTTGAGCGCAAAAAATCCTACGTTTGAGCGCAAAAAAATCCACGAATGAGCGCATTTTACCTTAGCTATTTACCTGAGAAAAAAATTAAAATTAAAAAACTTTTAAGAAATTATTAAAAATATGATCTTTAAAAAATTATTAAAAATGATTTTGATAATGAAAAAAATAATTTAAAGATTTAGTTTACATACGGTTTTTCACGGTATGATTGTTGTGTTCACTATTTAATCCCTTTCATTTGTGAGTACTGTTTATGATTTATAAATGGAGTTTTTCATATCGGAAACAAATAGAGAGAAGAAAAGTTTAATTTACGATGGCTACACTTTTAGAGTCGATAGAGTTTTAAAGAATTCGGAAATTTCCTGGAGATGCACAAAATACAGTTGCAAGTGCAGAATAAGAACAGACGCAGAGTGCAAAGCTATATTGAAAGGCCAAAATGTTTTTATGATGAGTTTTTAAGTGCTGCAATCTTTTATAGTAAAGTGTATATATTTTTATTTCTATTTTTCACATTTTTAGATATTAAATTCCCCAGGTAAACCACAGGTAAAATGCGCTCAAACGTAGGAAAGATTTGCGCTCAAACGTAACACACCTAAAATTGAAAATGCGCTCAAACAATAATTATATAAGTGTATTTTGTAAACAACTAATGGTACGTAGATATCTAACATAGTTAACACTTAATCCAAATTTTATTTAGCATACATATGCATTTTAGATTATTTTATTCTATGTAAATTATGAATATAAATTGTTATTAAAACAGATGTATTTAGATGGGCTTCCCACTCCTACAGGAGTACAGACAGTATTGTCAAATATTTATTTCATTTTTTT
>MJUT01049569.1:4729-25836 GCA_002080005.1 Gigantidas platifrons | reverse complement strand
CATTTTAAAATACAAATTTAGCACATCAATCAGGATACAGACAGTTTTCAAACGCGACGTCAAACAGACATACACAGCTACAGCAAACAGCCGACAGCACATTCATTTTTTCAATCCAATTTTTTAGTAGGAAAAATTATGTTTTCTTTATCGCTTATTTGTAAAAAGAATGCTTCTCACATCCAAAACTATCCATGCAAATACAGTCTAAATTGGAAGCCATTTAGGCATAAAAAATGGAATTTTTACCTTTACTGGTAGTAAAAACAAACGTTTGATACTCCATTCTGAATTTGTTGCGTTATTTTATCCAAAGAAACTAAAGCGTCCGTTAGAGTAATGAATCATGTGCATTCTGTAACTTTTTTACACAGATACATTGTATCTGTCGATAATAAATTCCGAAAAACTTGCCTGCCTTGAAAGCGTGGGCAGTCGATTTCTACAGAAACCGTAATACAGTTTACAGAAGAGCACGTCAATAAGATATTTCAGGCGTACAGGTTCCTAGACTGTGCTTAATGTCCTACATAAACATATAATGTATATCTCGATAGAAATGTACATACAATCTATTTATGTTTATTATTGGCGTACCATCTGTTGCCATAACAAGATGTTTTTGTTTACAAACATTGAACATGTGATCATAACAAAGTCAAGATATATGTCAATATTGGTCACATGTACACGTGTATTTTACTTGTAATGATAATAAACATCACGAACTTCAAACGAATGAAATATATTAATTATAGTAAATGTATATACAAATTCGGATTATATTATGTAATTATTCAGTATTTCAACTATTTTCATACCGTGTTTTTTGTAATAAAAGTTTGAAGAAGCCAAAAGGGGTAATCAGAAGCCGTAAATCGAAGAAGAACAGACAACACATTGCCCAAAAGAAAAAGTACAAACAATGATACAAAGCACTACACAGAAAACTAAAGGGTATATATGCCGATTGTTCAAATGTTGAAGACCCTCCTATGACTGTGAAATGCTGAACATCAACAAAATCGTTGTTCCTTTACTTTAATTTGTGTCTACGTATCTCACATGTTCAATTACATCCATATCCTTTCATACTAATTAATTATTGAGCAACACGAACCCCACTAAAAACCGGTAGAGAACAGCTCCACTAGTGGCACCTGCCGTGTTACTATTGTTACCAACCTGGTGATAAGTAATGAATGAGGACAGGACAAGATTGTGATAATGACATACAGTTTATCGGTTAATCAGGTCATGGTGGTGACCGTAAAAGTTTCCAAGTGATGACTTCAACCTATTCATTAGGAACCCTTGGTTTAGTTGCTTCATATATATCTACACCATATGCATGTGCTGCTGGAATGTTGCTACATATAAATGGAAAGTTCACAATTGCAAAATTGAAATAATCTCTTTAGTTGTAATGGTTCGTTCTTAACCGGCAGTTGCTGTCAATTTCGTGATGTAGATTACGGTATGAAACAGAGCTAGCTGCATCTTTGGTATCTTTTATTTCAAGTTCAATGCGATAACTTAGAAGAGTTTGAAGATACCAAAGTCAGAATCCGTAAATCGAAGAAAAACAGACAACATAATGGCCAAAGAAAAAGGAAAAACGACGATCTACAAAACATTACACATAAAACTAAAGTTCGAGTAACACGAACCACACTAAAAACTGGGGATGAATTATTTAATGACTTTTGCTTACAACTATCCAGGAATTAGAAATGGGATTGAACATAATTAGAATTTGTACTTGAATAATCTTTTGGTTGTGCATGACACATTTTTTATTTTGCGTAGATCTGAAATCCAAGTTGACGGACAACACATGACATAGTTTAACTGTGGGAATATGAAGAAGCAGTCACAAACTTTATAATTGATGAACGTAACCAGTGCAAAAACAACCAGGTTAGCCTTTAGTTTTAGAAATGTATGCATGCCAGTTGGGAAAAAATTAGCTGCGTGTCTGCGATTAAAATAAAATGTAGATTTTACTTCTTCAGAATATCAATTATAAATTGTAACATCTTGTTATGCCGTAACACGTGTATATATGTTTATAAATAGTATATATACATGTATTTACACATTTTCATCTATTGTTGGTTCAAATTTGAAATAAGGTTAATATTGTTGTTTACAAGTATGTTTGTTTATATTAGACGTAAAAGTAAGATATCAGCATAGTAAGTCACCTCAGTTACGTATGAAACATTCAATAATTGAGAATGCTAGTAATGATTGGAAATTCTCGAAAATACAGAACTTTTGCCACACCCTCTTGCCCCGTCACCAGGACTCAACCATGTACCTGCTGAGCACAGAGGTAAAAGGGCATGTTTTAAGCCATATAACTTTTATTTATTTTTTATGCTTGTCAGTTTCGAAAACTTGTCCCCACTTTCTCGTTCCCTCCTGAAGCTTGTTCCTCGCCCCAGTTTCCAGTCCACTTATGTTTGCCCCTCCCTCACTTTTCAGCCCCCTTACAAATTTTGACCTCACTTTCAGGTACCCTCGAAATTAAAGCTTGCCCCACTTCCTGTCCACTTACGCCTGTGTATATATATACAGTCAAACCTCGGTCCCTCGAACTCGATACTTCGAACAGTCAAACTCAATAAATGATCGCGTCAATAATAAATTCACGAGTTTTACCATGCCAAACTCGAACATCGCAATTTAATTCACAGATGTATGTACTGCAAGGTGTGATAAATGTCACTGTTTGGTTTAATTTTCAGATGTATATAATATTTAGTATTAATCTAGTATAATAAGTAACTTTGAGATCCAGTGGGACAGATATATTGTATGGTTATCACGTGCTTAGATGTTTGTGCCGGTATAATATACTTTATTTCCTGTGACTGTATGATGAATTATTCATCATCCTATATAATATATTAAAAATTGCTGAGTTAGATTGCTGTTAAATTAAAATATATGTACCTTTTTCTTGTTCCTAATTGATTGTTTTTCATAATGAACAGGTGGCTGAAAGAAACAATGTTCAATCACTTGTCGACCATTTTTACTATCGGCACCATGACTTGGATGACCGTTGTGGAATATCCGTGTCACTAATGAACACGGATATGTTCAACTTGTCGTAAACACTTCCGGTCCTTTCTTCATTCACGACTTATCACCGGGTTTGTAACTAGATTAACACGACGGGTGCCACTAGTGGAGCAGGAACTGCTTACCCTTCGGAAACACCTGAGTTCAACCCCGGTTTTTTGTGGGGTTCGTGTTACTCGATCTTTAATCTTAAATGTGTATGCTTTGTAGATCGTTGTTTGTCCTTTTGTACTTTATCTTTTGGTCATAGTTTTGTCTGTTCTTCTTCGATATATGGATTCTGATTACCCCTTTGGTATCTTCAAATTCATCTTAATTGTGGAAGTCGATTGTTTTCAACAGTTACTTAGAACTGTTTCCTCCAGTAAAACTGAATCTCACGGTAAGAAATGAAATATTGAAAGCGGTGCTATTCAATTTGGGTTCGGTTATAGTACTTGTACAACCAGTGCTCATCACCATTAACATGACTTTGTCATACTTCGACTTTCGGTCATGGCAGGGTGTACTCGATTCAACATAAAACTCATTTATCAATCAGTTTGTCAGCTACCCGTGGAGGGTCGATTGCTTTCAACAGTTACTTCAGAAACAGAATATCACAGCAAGAAATGAAATATTGAAAGCGGTGCTATAATTGTGGGTTAAGGCTATGATGTTTAACGCCACTTTCAACAATATTCAGTTATATCGTGGCTGTCGGTTTTATTGGTTGAAGAAACCGGAGTACCCGGAGAAAACCACAGACCTGCTGCAAGTCACTGATATTTATTTTTATTACGAAAGTCATCAATTTCTACAGCAAATTAGTGGCAGACCAGAAATGAAAAATACAAAGAAGGGATACAACAAAAGCAAGAAACAAAGGCAACCATGCACAAGAGAATGACAAATGGAAACACCACACACACTCTACAATTCTATTTACTTTCATGAAATTTCAAAATAACCCCTTCAAATTACAATTGGACTGGTGTTGTTTCTTTCTTTTTCTTTTTATTTATTTTTTTTTTTGTTCAATATTTGTAAAAAGATGCAGCAAACAAAAAATTTTAATATTATTGAAAATAACCAAGAAGCTATTCATAGTAACTTTGATCAAGCAAATTTTTTTCATGATAAAACCGAATTTCAATAATCTAAAACTTGTCTGCTTACATTATATAAAATGAAAACAAAATCAAAATTGCTTTGATTTCCTATTTAATTGGATTATATAGTCTCATGTACATAGTTTTTAATATAATGTTTTTTTATACGTGTTGTTCTTAAAAAATACATCTCATCATCTATTACTAGTCTAGTTAAGAGTTATAAGAATGACAAAGTCTACCTGCTTCATGTGGCGAATTCTATTTCGTCTAATGTACATCGAAAATTACCATAATATGATGGAAACTCAACATATATATCGTCTCGTGAAATGAACCGCATAACTTTCCCAACACTTCTATTGTATTGAATATCAAAACCCCCACCGTATTTAAAATTAATCCCCATCTTCAGTCTAACACTATTACCAATCGTTATATCACGCATAGTACGGATGGGTTTAGTGCTCTCATGTTTATCTTCCTGGTCAGTAAGACTGCCTATCAAAGCTTCGACTTCTTTTGATCTTCCTGATGATTTCTGAAAACGCGTTTGCTGAACTTCCTTGATGCTTCTGCCCAGATATTTAGAACATTTTAACTTTGTCTCAATATCAACGACTGACGCTAGCAATGTTACTGCATTTCCACCATTTGTTGTTTCATTTGCTTTGGAGATAATGACTGTATCGTGGGAACATGCATCTCTACGTTGTCCGATTTCGCCAAGAATGCGAGTCCTGTCTTTAGATTCATTTTCATTAACAATTTTGATCATCGCTGCAGTTGCATTTTTTACCATATCGATGACCTCCTGACCTCTAGTTTCAATTTCACGAATAACTTTCGATTTGTATTCCTCGTTCGTTTTCAATTCTGTTTCAAGATGTCCGATTGTGTCTGAGACTTGATTCATGGTTTCCTGTGCAGACTTTACCATACCATTGATTGTTGATTTCTTCTTAGAGGCAGCTTCATCTACGAGCAAAAAGTCATGTTTCTTATGCTTTTCGGTTAAACAAATTTGGCACAACAAGCAAGAACACGTATTACAATAGAAGGTAAACAATTGATCGTGACGTTCACATTTCGGTGTTTTTTCTTCCGGGTTCACTTTTTGTGCATCTTCAAAGATATGATTTTTACATAGTTTCGCCTTTAAATGAGACAACTTACAGTTGCTGCAAAAGTATTGTTCACAATTTGTACAATATTGACTTCCAGGATTATTGTCACATATTTCACACGAATGAACTGCACACTGAGCCATGGTCGATGATCATACGATCACACAAGTGAAAAGGGAGATAAACCATTCTGTGCTAAATATTACCTGTAACTGTGTCACGTATTAAACCTACCAGTAGACGGGAGTCATTTTACTTCTCAATTGTAGAAATGATATGAGCATAGAATTTCTCTATCCCTTTCCACTCATACATTTCAGTATAATATGAAATCTTTTTCAACAATTTTATTCTACCTGTTTTTTCAATTTCATCAATTTTCTTATTGGAAATAATTTCCAACTCTCCAGCTACAAATAAATTAAATTGCAATTCATCAAATTTTACATTTGAACCTGCATATTCATATTGCAGTTTTGATTGAGGCCACAATTGTTTCTGAACAACTTCGTCAGAAGGGTGGTCAAAAATACCAGATTTCTTGCTCTTTTTGTCAGAGTTGCGTTTTTAATCTTTTTGATTGCATTTTCCGAATCGCTAAAATTATTGCTACTACAACAACTGACAAAAGAAGAAGAGTCGTCAGAATCGGAACATAATTCTAATATTTTATTGATTTTGCCAGAAGCCCTTGATCTATATTTTGGGATTTTTCTTAAAGTTTCTATTGTGACATTTTTGTCATTGTTCTTGATATATTTATCTTTCAAATTGAATGTTTTACTAAAAGCTTCACCTTTATCTTTGGACTTGGATCTTTTCCTCTCCTTCTCTGTGGCAATCTCCTGTCTCAACTTTTCTTTCTTCTCTTCTAGTTTCCTCAACTTCTGCTTCCTTTCATATGTCTTTCGCTCCGCCCTCAATTTCTTCAATTCCTTCTCCATATATATCACCTCTTCGTCTTCAGTATCCAGATCGTCCAGTTCATCGTCCTCAGTGTCCAGTTCGTCCAGTTCATCGTCCATTTCCGCCTTCTCTTGTGTAGTATTTCTGTAGTAGTATGGACAACGTTGAAACACGCCAAGTCGATGAAATTCATGATGAAACTTCATTTTCTGATCAGAAAAATTTGGAATCAACTGAAAATGTTGAAGATGAAAATGCTATCCAACTAAAGATGTTACCAAGTACTAGCATTTCTGACGAGGAAACCGAGAGCAATAATTCAGCAGCTGACAAAAGAATTCGTCCGTAAAGAGCAAAAGTACTACCAGTACGCTTTCGAGACAAAAATTGTGTTAATACTAAAGACATTGAAACAGCAAGTGATAATGCTGTTACTGGACAATTAAAAGTCAAGCGATTTTTAGCACAGAAAAACATTGACGGCAAAAGGCTGTACCTTGCCCACATGGTTGGTGAGTCAGCCCAACATGCCATATGGCTGCAACAAAACCAATTGGGACCAAAAGCAAAGGCAAAATTGAATTCTCGACCTTCGTCATTGTTCAGTTTTTGAATTAATGCGTTATTCATTTTTCTTTACCTGTTGTCTGCTCATACAAAAGAATTTTGTAAACCAATTGACACACCTGTGAGATTTATCTCATGTGATTGTTGAACCGATCGCAATATCTGTGAAATTTATCTCATGATATATCGTCTTTTCCGTTGCTATCGAATCCATTTTAGACATCTGTGAGATTTATCTCATGATGTCACAGTGACCTGTTTTCCTACAATTATTAGCGGTGAGATTCATCTCATGGTAATGTTCGTTCTTATCCAAATGTGGAACTTTCTTTGTGGATAACCATTCATATATACCTTAAGACGTTTTCCACGTAAAATCGATTGACAATTATATAACTGTCTATTGGATTGTTTGTTGTATTTTATTACTAATATGCTATTTTTGATTATTTCGGCATCACTTATTTAAATTCATTCGTTTGATGGATTGATTAGCTATTGTTGATAGTACACTTGTTGTTATATGATCTTAAGTCATTGATTTTTGCATATTTTTTTAATCGATTTATCTCCACTATTGATTCATTTCAAATAGTACGATTCATTTCAAATAAGTCATTTTATGATTATTATTTGACACTAATGGACATTTAAAACATTGCATTTTTTTTCTCTCAACCAAAATGTTTGACATTTGAATTATTGGGATATTGTATATATGCTCCTTTTTCAATTTTACATGTTGTTCTTTTGCATAGCTTAGGAAAAGTGGTATGCTTTCTGTTATTTTTCTGTTTTAAACATCATTTTTGTGTTTTAAGGATTAATACTATATGTGTCAGTCAATTTGCAAACAAGTTCAGCTTTTAAGGAGCCAATAGGTCATTATACGAAATTGTTTTGATTTATTTTAATTTTTCCCCGAAATTTTGGAAAATAGGATTAAATTGCTCACATCACATAATGAGAATGTATGAATATTTGTCAGTGACTCTTGTATGTAAATCACAAATAACCTGAGTAACATTGCTTTGAGTGGTCAAGTTGTGAAATAGTGTGTATGTTTGTGATTACGAGTGCTGTGTGAGCTGGCCTCATATTGTACTTTTGTATGCGAGTGTGAGTAATAGAGAGAGGGAAAGTGAAAAATCCGGTAGAGTGACAGCGTGTTTCATCACTTTGAGCATTGTATACAGCATAAGAGTAAGGACTCTGGTGATTTATCATAATTAGTATTCTATGTCACGCTATGACAAGCAAAATATTTTTTTTTACATATAATACTCTGCAATATGTGACTTAAGCTTAATTCTACAAATATTGTTCATGTAAAATCTTCGTGCATTGTGATAGTCGTATTGAGTGATTGGTGGTTCAGTAGTGAGACTAAGATTAAGGGTAGTCTGCACATTTTTATTTGATCTGTATTTGAAAAAAAACACCACATACTGAATTCCACATTTCTGGCCGGGGATGTTGTATTATATATTAGATATGTGTAATTCAGTTTCTTTATTGTAAGCGTATTTTACGGAATTTGCACAGTGATGTCCGGAATTGTTTAGTTTGTTACTGTCTCTCAAAGTAAAGATGTCTGAATGTTCAAATGTGTTGATGAATCGGCTCTACTAAAAGTTCCCAAAACCACAACTATTTTGAAGTGACCTCTCATTCATTACAATATTGTTTAAGATATGGACAATATATATCATGTAACAATTTGTGTTGAATTTTCCTCGTGCGAACACGTGTTAAATAGTAAATATGTGTTTTAATGATTTATGTCCAACATTTGACATTGGTAGATTTTCTAGTTTGAATTGATAAAACAGCAGTATAGCATTCATATGGACAACTCAACTGAAGCGACATGAAATTCATTCAAGACGAAGATTTTAATTTTGCATAGAAAAATATATTACTATGTGAACAAGTCGTGTAATTAAATCTCCTTTAAATTATAAAAGTACAAAACTAGTTTTAATGCAAAAATGAAAATGCAAATTAAACGTTATAGAAGTTAGGAAAGATACTTTTACCACAGTAGAATGTTCGTAGTCTGAATGTGACAACAAAGTTCCGACCGTTATGCGTCTTCTTTGTTAGTTTGTTTTGTTTTGCTTTTTGCTGCTCTATTGTTTTGTTTGTTTTTTGTTTTGCTTTGTTTTGTTTTATTTTGCTTTGTTTTTGTTTCGCTTTGTTTGTTTTCGGTCATCTCAGTTTTCTGTTACGGTCATCTTAGCGATTTTTTAAAATCGGATTTTCTCTTTCATATACATTTTTCAGTCGTAATTTGTGATTTCCTTGTGATAAGTTCATAGATTACTATCGTACTAATGCATGTGCCATTTAAAATATATTATAGAAACAATTTAATCGACAAAAAAGATTCTTACCCGATTCCACGTCCACCATCTTGGGATGACCGTAATTGCAGTGAGAAAGGTCAGTTGAATATGGAAAAAGCGAGGTCAAATTATTTGCTTGCAAGGATATAAGTAATCGATGATAATTTTCGTTCTCAAAAGGCGAAAAGTGGTTCGATAAGCTGTTTAATGTGAAATATTTACCTTTATTTCATCACTTTAAAGCTATTTACCAATTTTAAAAACATCTAATTTTGTTTGTCAAAATCGTAGCTAATGCCCCTTTAACGATAATGATTTACAGTGCGAAGTACTATCCTTACTGTCTAACATGTAACACGTGTTTTTTGTTTACTAACAATGTAAACTAGGTCATGTTTTAATCTTACATTTGAATGACACTTTATTTGTGTCTGCAGTTAAGGATATGTAAATATTTTGATGTGGTTTGATGTGTAAATAATATAAAAATATAAACGTCATTTAATTCAGTGAGTACATATTTTTCGGATTGTGAAATATAGTGATCAATTTTCATTTAATATATTATTGTGTGTACTAATTAATATTTAAATGGTGGTTGAAGCCATCGGCTCTTTTTAATTGAATACAACAATATATATATAAAGTGAGTGGTCATGTATATTTTGTATGTTAGGCGTATCAATGTGGTCTTTTTATACTACTTTCCTATTTGAGTTTGGGACTGTTCTGACAGTGTGGTATTTTGTGTTTCTATTTTATTTAAGCCATACCTTTCGCACATGATCATGTTAAATTCGCTTCGGTAGTTAAATATATATACATTATAGAGATCTGTGGGATGCTTATTTATAATCGTCTCTGTTCCTTCAAGTTTCTACAATATTACTGCTAATGACGGATGCTTCTCAAATAAATTGGAAGGGGTGAGTATCTAGCACGCCCCTCTAAATCCGTGCCTGGTTACATAATGTTTACCTAATAACCGAGCATCATTGATGGAATGGATACGAAAGAGGAAAACCAACCGGATTGAATTGCAATACTGTTATGGGGGATATATCATTATTAATTATATTCATAAAATGGATGTACAACAATCTGAATATTGATAACACAAACCAATCCTCCGGCTTACAACAAACAACACATCACAGATTGTTCGCATTTAGCCACATCGTCGGTAACCCACGGCCGATCACACCCAGACACCCTCTACGTATCGCCAGTGGCACAACTGACGCTTTAACCTGTCAACTCTAAAACGAAGGGTGTCGTTGTGATCATGACCGAATGGTAGTTGGATTGACAACTACCTGTACAATCAGTACCAATGACCACTAACGTTGTGAGTTCGAATCCCGCTCATGGCGAAGTGAACTCTATACAAAATTATGCTATAAAGTTTGTCAGTGGCTTTCGACAGGTCGGTGGCTTTCTCCAGGAACTCTGGTTTCCCCCACCAATAAAACTTACCGCCACGATATAGCTAAAATATTGGTGAAAATGGCGTTAAACACCATAACCCTAACCATCAATTGGAGTGAAAATTATAGGAACGTGAGTGTTGTCCTGTATATCAATTCTGTGAAATAAATCAAAGTGTTGATACATGTTGCATTGTTGATGTGCATCTATTCGATTGGTTGTATGGTTGGTTTATGGTTCTTAACACCACTTTCAACAATATTTCAGGTATATAGTGACAGTCTGTTTAATTGTTGGAGGAAAACGAAGTACCGGAAGGAAACTACCGACCTGCCGCAAGTCATTGACAAACTTTATCAGATAATGTTGCACCGAGTACACCTCGTCTGATTGGGATTCGCACTCACAATGTTGCACAGGTAAAAATGTGAATCCAACGACCGTATGATCACGACAACGACAGTAAATATTAGATTGCAAGAATTATTATGTAATATTGAGCCGTGAACAAAAAGACAATTGCAATGTGTCATGTATTTGACAGAGGAGATTGAGGTAAAGGAAGCGAAGCCGATATATATCCTTTTATTTCAGGACTACTAGGATAAATCCAGCTTCATATGTTAATGAAAGATAATCAGCATGCTATATATGTCAGAACATACAATTGCTAAGATCTACTGATCTCGACAAATAATATCACAGAGTACTGTTTAAAATTGTCTCTGAATTAACCATCACGATACAACACCTCCAAAAGGATAATTGCATGAATTGTGCAGTCTGTATTAAAACCCTTGCAGCAAAATGACCAAGTGTCCCTTAAGAGTTAACGTTAATGAAATGCTAGAATCCATTATGCACACGTTTACCTGTGAAAACCAGTTTACATCCATGAGTCTATTATTCTATGTTTACTTCTTGATAAATACTAGTTACTTGATGTTTGTAGCAAGAGTAGCATGACGGGTGTCACTAGTGGAACTGGAAACCCTTCCGGAGCACTTCGAGTTCACCAAAGTCTTTACTTGGGGTACGCTTTGCTCAATCTGTAGTTTTCTGTGTAGTGTTTTGCAGATCATTGTTTGTCTTTTTGTCCTTTTTCTTTTGACCGTTGCATTGTCTGTCTTCCTTCTATTTACTTCTTCTAATTATTACTTTGGTTTCTTCAAACGTTAATAGGGAATGTAACATTAAATAGTGTCTGCCGTGAAATAGTGTCCGCCCTTACAATTGTCTCCTATGATAAAGTCCGAGGACGGAATAAAGCACAGCGATGACCTCGTTCGGTCTGTTACAAATATAACACAACCGGACACAATTTCACAGGACACTATTATGTCTTACACATATTGTATTACATTGTGACAAACCATATATATGTTGTATTATGATACGATTACACGAATAAGTTATATTAGCAGAGGTAGTCGAGTGCAGGGGAGACAACCGCTGATCTTCAAGTTACGGACACATGCTTTTAATAGGGCTGTATTTTGGTACACCTTCTCCTGCTGAGTGGGTACAAGTCATGAGTCATTAACAGTGGTGACATATAGCGATTACATAGATAGATGTGTACATGTACATGTATATCTCAGTTTCGTACGATTTCAACCACAGAGTCATAATATCACCTATCATATATCTTTGTTTACAAATAATAAACTGTTTCCTTTATCTTAATGCGACTTTAAATGACACATTTCAAGATGATTGTGCACTAAAGATAAAAATCCGTTTATAAACGTTTTGTAAATATTTATATTTTCAAAATAGCAATACCCACGATGGGATGTGATTGTAAATAAACAAAAGGACAATCGCCTCATGTCATAATAAGAGGGAATCTTCAATGATTTAACATAGCCCATTACCGTTCCGGACGTTAGCTGTTCGAGAAACCTGCATCATATGATAGATGAAACATACATCTAGACATCTTTATCATTTTATGAAGATACCAGAATTATAATCAGAAGTCGTAGCTCGAAGAAGGATCAAACGAAACTGAACAAGGGTACAAACAATGATGTACTAAATACTACACATGAAACTAAGGAAAGCATAAACAGTGATTGTCAATAATTCCACCAATATGAACAAAACAATCACCTCTCACCTTAACGACGGACATGTTCAACTTGTAGTCAGATCTTCCCGGTCCTTTCCTCATTCATGACTTATCATCAGGTTTGTAATTAGAGTAACACGATGGGTGCCACTAGTGAAGCAGGAGCTGCCTACCCTTCTGGAGCACCCGATTTCAACACATGTTTTAGTGGTGTTCATGAAATTAGATTTTTAGTTTCTGTGTTGTGTTATTTAGATCGTTGTTTGTCACTTTGTTCCTTTTCTGTTGGTTATTGTGTTGTCTGTTCTTATTAGATTTACGGATTATGATTACCCCTTTGGTATATTCAAGTCCTTCTTTTCATTCACTGTACATAAAAAGGAACCACGACATGTTTTGATTTTTTTTCTTTGCTTCAATTATTTATTTATTTATTTTTTTATTTATTTATTTATTTATTTATTTATTTATTTATTTATTTATTTATTTATTTATTTATTTATTTATTTATTTATTTATTTATTTTTGTCAGTGTCTTGCGACAGATCGGTGGTTTTCTCCTGGTACACTGGTGTCCTCTCCCAATAATATTGACCGCTACAAAATAACTGAAATATTGTTGAAAGTGGCGTTAAACCCCATAACCCCATACCCATACAATTTGTTTCATTATTTTTTGTTTTCTATTTATGCATACGTCAATTTACATTGTATATTCATCAGTATGAGATAATGTCAGAATGCTACACCATTATCTATTATCATGCTTTATTAGGACAAATCTGTTTTGGAATCAAAAGTTGCTTATCAATCATGACTTACATACAAATATAAATAATACGTTTGGCGCTTTGGATATACAGTATATATCTCTTACATGTAATTGAGGTACGTGGCCTTGTTCGTATGGTAGGTGGATTTACAACTGCCTATGCAATCAGTGCCTATCATTCGACCAATATTAGAGTATGCATGTGAGGTCTGGGACAACTGTGTGTGTCTCTAATTCGTGCAAATTGGAGAGAATACAGTTGGAGGCAGCTAGAATTATAACCGGACTTCCAATCTTTACCAACACAGAATATCTATATAGAGAAATTGGCTGGGAGAGATTGGAAGAAAGAAGAACTAGGTGAAAGCTCCAATTATTTTATAATATCCAAAACGGTAGCATATCCCATTATTTACTCGATCGTATCCCCCAACAATCCAAAGTACGACTATTTACCCCCTTCGAAATGGCAACGATATTATTGTTCCATTCTGTAGACATTTTTTAACCAGAGTTTTTTTTTTGTCCCAGCTACAGTAAGGAAATGGAATCTTCCTGAAGTCTTAATCTTTCAGTGCGTCATCTTGACACATTATCTAAATTTAATAAAAGGCCGTTGGCCACTGGTCCCCCGACGCAAAGGTTATATCGTAAGATTAAATTTTGAAACTGCTGTAAACTAGATGTTCAGGTGTCAGGTGAGCCTGTATCACTCACCTGACTTAAATAATTCTGAAAGGGGACCACCCAAGGACCATTTTGAAGTAAATAAAGGAAACCAAATATTTAGCAATTTTGAGGTATAAAAAGGGGCACAACTCTAGTAAAAATTGACGAAAAATCATCATTATCGAACTTGACCTAGATATTCATGAGATACACTTACATACCAAACCTAGTTTCAATCTGACTTTTTGTTCACAAGTTATAATTTGGAAACCAAAATATTAGCAATTTTGAAGTATAAAAAGGGATGTAACTCTGGTAAGATTTGTCGAAAAATGATCGCTATCGCACTTGACCTAGATATTCATGAGATACACTAACATACCAAACCTAGAATCAATCTGACTATTTGTTCCCAAGTTATCATCTGGAAACCAAATATTGAGCAATTTTGAGGTATAAAAAGGGGCACAACTCTAGTAAAAATTGTCGAAAAATTGTCATTATCGAACTTGACCTAGATATTCATAAGATACACTTACATGGCACACCTAGCTTCAATTTGACTTTTCATTCACAAGTTATCATCTGGAAACCAATTGGGACACACAGACGAAGTATAAAAAAGGATGTAACTCTGGTAAGAATTGTCGAAAATTGATCGCTATCGAACTTGACCTAGATATTCATGAGATACACTTACATACCAAACCTAGCTTCAATCTGACTTTTCATTCACAAGTTATCATCTGGAAACCAAGCACACGGACGAACGGACGAACGGACGGACGGACCGACGGACGGACGGACGATATCCATTTCTATAGTCCCCTTCGACGAAGCGTCGGGGGACAAAAGGCAATCCGCAGTTCAATCTTAATGCCAATTCCAAGACACTATTTGTATGGTCCTAGAAAACTGAATATAATTTTATCACAGCTTCGCTGCAATGCATCCTTCTTGAAATACGATTTATGTAAAGTTAAAATTGTATCAAATGCTTCCTGTAACTGTGGCGCACCATGTGAAAATTCTCACCATTTCTTTTTTTATTGTGATAAATATACAGATAATAGGTACATATTATTTAATAGTCTTAATTGGAATATTAATATAAAGCTACAGACAAAAGGAAGTGATTTCCTAACATATCAAGAACATACAACTATTTTTAAACATGATTTTAAATATACACTGCGACAAACGTTAAGCACCACCCTATATTTTTATCGATATATTTTTTGACATCAATACTGTTAAAACAATTAAATAGATATCACCATTTTTCTTACACTTCTTAAAAGACTACACCAAGGGCTCTAAAATTACCAATCTACGAAGTATTTATCATCCTGAAAGACGTGACTATGACGTGGCAAATATGGAGTTCAAAACAGGCGCTGGAAAAACGTAAAACCAGTTTGTCTTTGATGGAAGTTTTTAACATTGCATTAAAATGCAGAGTCTTCAGATTTTAAGAACTTTTCAATGCATCTACTGTGCGTATGTGTAAGGCATAAAAATTAATAACGAGTATATCCATCGCGTTTATTGTGAAGTTCTGTAACACGCCTCGTCATGCTTCGCACAAGACGCCGAAGCCGTTCTTGGGGGAACTGTTGCCATTCCTGTAAGATAGCAGTTCTTAATTCGTCAATATTTTGACATTTTGGATTGCGTTGGTTAATTTTTCGGCCAATAAAGTCCCATACATGCTCTAAAGGGTTCATGTATGGCGACATCGCAGGCCATGGAATTGTCTGAACAGCCTCTTGCTGTAAAAAAATGTTGTACAATTCGTGCTCTATATGGCCTAGCGTTGTCGTCCATGAACATTGGCCTGTCAGCCAACGCATGATTATCGAAATGGGGGACTACGCGTGGAGCGAACACATTGTCACGTTATTTTTGGCCTGTCAGATTACCATCAAGAACGTACAAATCCAACTTACAGTCAACGGAAAAACAACCCCAGACAGTTACACCCCCACCCCCAAAAGCAGCTGTGCCCAAAATATGGTTGTCCTGAAATGAAGTGTTTCCTTGGCGCCAAACCCTTGCACAACCGTCGGTAGAGTGTAACAAAAAACGACTTTCATCAGACCAGTGGACCCGTCTCCATGTGCGAATAGTCCACCCCAAATGATCATGTGACCAGTCAAATCGAGCATGGCGATGACGTAATGTCAACTGTGGACGTTTTATGGGTCGTCGAGCTCGCATTCCCTGATAGTGGAGGCATCTGATTACAGTGCATGTGCTAATGTGGCCTCCAAAGGCTAAATTACCACGAAGTGCACCAGCTGTACTGAACGGCCATTGCCGTGCCCGTCTGGATATGACCCGGTCCTCTCTCGGCGTCGTTTTGCGAGGTCTACCTGCACGTGGACGGTCAGCAGCATTCCCCGTTTGACGAAAACGCTGCATCAGTCGTACACTGATGGAATGGTTAACCCTGAAGTGGTCTGTCACCCTTCTATGGCTAAAACCACCGTTATGCATGCCAACAGCTTGCCACCTTTCTGGTATGGTTAATTTTCGCAGCACCATACCAAACCAATAGAAAATGAAGCTTAAAATTCTACACACAAAAAATCAGCTTTCGTTCGCAAACACAAATGTTGAAAAGTACACATGGCACTTTACACACCCTGTCATATACACATAACTAAAAATCGATCAATAACCTTGTTTCACAGGTAAGTAAGTATGTGTGTACAGATAACGAAAACAGCAAACCGATTTGAAATAAGTTCATTATTAGAAAAGATATTATTGAAACAAATCAGGTGGTGCTTAACTTTTGTCAGCATATTTTGACCTCGGGTATGCGTTCAAAATTAGTACATTTAGACCTCAGTAATGTGTTCAATATTAGTTCATTTCGCAAGTCATTGACAAACTGACAAAATGTTGTATCGAGTACACCTCGCTATGAGCGGGATTCAAACTCTCAACGTTAGTGGTGATAGGCACTGGTTGCACAGGTATTTGTAAATTACGACCACGTGATTTAATTAATGGAATATGAAAATACAGGGTTTTGCTAGAAACCACCAACTTTAATTGGTGAACGCAACCAGTGCAGGAATAACCATAAAAGCCTTTAGTTTTAGAAATGTATGCATGTCAGTTGAGAAAAAAATGAGCCGCGTGTCTGCGATTAAAATAAAATGTAGAATTTTACTTCTTCAGAATAGCATTTATACATTGTACCCACAGGCGATCGTGGCAGGTAATAACCCCCCCCCTCCCCACTCCCTTTTTAACTTTCTGCTTGCATATTGATTTTCATTGCACATTTCTTTATTACTTGATCTGTTTTTACTTATTCGTGTCCACATGCATACAATATTATGGTGACATCAACTTACATTGTAGTCTAAGGGAATCTACCAACCAGAGAACTTAATGAGTAACGGATCGTCGAGACATGACGATGCAGCACAAACAAAATAAATTATAGAAGTCTAGAAGATTGTGCAACGATACCGATAAAGATGTTAGAAAAAATATATTGACAGCATTTTCGATCAACAAATGACCTTCTTCAGTGTCTTTCAAAATTAGACTGAGTTTGTAAAGATTAGATGGTATCATTACAACTCACTAAATAGTCAGGTGATAAAGTGTGACGTATTACAAATCTTTAACTCCCTCATTTCAGTAATAATAGGATAGTATAATTGTCACCTGGTAAAGTGTGACGCATTTAAAATTCTTGAACTTTATCGTTAATTAAAGGTGGTGAGCACAAATCCTTAACTTTATGACAGTAGTAAAATATTCGTAAACTATAAACACTGTGAAAGAAAATATACATAAAAACCTATATATATAGGGTCGACACATGCATTGTTTGTTTGTTTGATGGTGTTTAACGCAACTTTCAACAATATTTCAGTTGTATCGTGGCTGTCAGTTTAATTGGTGGGGGAAACCGGAGTACCCGGAGAAGGGTCTATGAGAGGGGGTTCAGCCGGTACATCGGTACGGGGCCCGGGGAGGCAAGAAGGGGCCTGTGCATGTCTAAAGGGCCACATTGCCTTAGCAGTAGACAAGATTTTATTGACAAAAAACAACTTAAACGAGTAACACCTTGCTGCATTAACTGATTATGTTTGTCACTGCTTTGTATAAAGTATATGTTATCTGGACATTCTGTTATACAGGAAATAAAGCATTTATGAAAGCTTACCAGTGGTTTTATTGGACCCCAATCATGAATTTTGAGAACAGTCTCAGCATGTCCCCAAAGCAGTCTTGTTCCGCCTTGCAAAATTTCTCTTGGAGGCTCTGACCCGGAGAAAACCACCGACCTGCCGCAAGTCACTGACAAACTTTATCACATAATGTTGTACACCTCCTGGTCGAGATTCGAACTGACACATGTAAGTTGCTGTTGAAATATAAGATTATATGAATATGGACACGAACAAGTTAAAATAAGGAAAAAGAGATAAAATAATAAAGAAATGAAGAAATTGTATTGGCAATAAATATGTAAACAGACAGTTAAATAAGGAGGCGGAAATTCCGTGGTAAAGTATCCTATCCGATGATGATCATGATATCAAACGTTATGCACAATAGGGTGGTCAGACTTTATTCTCTAGAATTCACAGAAGTGGTTTCATGTTGAGATCACCTGACACAAAATATGTGATACTTCCGCCCTAAAAAATAGTTTCTATAGTTTATAAAGGAGTCACCATAGAAACTATATTTTTATGGAAAATGTCCCATATTTGGAAGTTATACACCATTTTTATTTTTCATCTAGGTTTGAAGCTTTTTGTATTTTTGAATTGATTGTGACGATAGCTTCAGGTAATATCAGTGAATTTTCTCTGTCAGTTGTGATTTTCGAGATAAAACTATATTCCAGTAAAAACTGGCGCATGAGAAGACCCTTGTCGACTTGAAATAGCCCTTTCTGTACCTGAAAATACAATGATGAGATTCATTTTTGGACCAATTGAGTTATCCTTTGTGACAGTGAAACATGTAGGTGTTTAGGCGAATTGTAAGTTTACGTATAGGCCAAATTCATGTCTGTATTT
Source organism: Gigantidas platifrons (assembly GCA_002080005.1). Taxonomy (NCBI): domain Eukaryota; kingdom Metazoa; phylum Mollusca; class Bivalvia; order Mytilida; family Modiolidae; genus Gigantidas; species Gigantidas platifrons. The sequence continues at coordinate 6,701 of MJUT01049569.1, read as the reverse complement.
TTATTCACATTCAATTTGGTAAGTTGATACAGATACAAGCACATTTTGATTTGCATTAGAGTTATTTCCCCTTTGCCATTTAAAAAAAAAATGTTGTGTTAAAAAAAACCACTTGCTTACTGATAAAACGCCTTTTTCATCAATTTATGTTTGTTTGATGGTGTGTAAAGCCACTGTCAATAATATTTCAGTGATATCATGATGGTCTATTTTATTAAAGGAGGAAACCAGAGGACCCAGAGAAAACCACGGACCTGTTGCATTCATCAATTTAAAATAAAGAATCACAATAAAAACTGTCGTGTTCTATACAATCCTTAATGAGGAGTATGATTACTTATCTACTTTATATTGGATACCAAAACTATAAAGGAATCCATTTATGCATTTAGAGAAAAGTATATTACCTATGGGATCTTCTACTTGTTCAACAAAAATATTTATTAACTATGACAAAAAATAGTGTCTGCAGTCCAAGAGGGATCTTGTACTGTGACAAAGTATATTCACCTAGTAGCATTAATCAAATGTGATTACTGAAAAACTTTAAAGACATTCTGGATAATCTTAATTCTCATACTTTTTCAAAAATTAACTGTATAAAGGCTACTTATTGTACTCGTGCGAGATAACTTGCCTAGACTTTGCAGGTCTTAAATTGATGAAAAAAATATTTTTATTTCTTTATAAATTGCATTCAACATGTTTAATAATGAGTGATTGTTCCTTAAAGCGGGAGCGTGGGTATAAATAGCTGTCTAATATTCTAAACCTCACACTATTTAATAAATAAACATCAATTTAAAAGTTAGTAATAATAGAATCATACAAAATTCTAATATAAAAAAAAATTATGGGCGCAATTTCTCACTGAGAAAGCCGCCGTCAAATAATATATAAGATAAGAAGAAACATTCAGTTTCTTCATTATTTTGGTCACGGTCATCTCGAGGAGGAAAAATCAATGATACACAGTTTCATAGTTACTTTTGGTGCAAAATATTTGACAGGCATGGTCACTAGTGTTCCTTCCTACGAAACTTTTAGTCTTATTAAAAATAATATTTTTCATCAGTCAAAAACCTACAAAAATCACTTCAGATTTCTGAGGTATGTGTCCTTGGTCACGTTGGTCATGTGACATCCAGTTTCATAAATGTGCTGTTCATATCAACGGAGAGTTTTGCTGATACGCTCCGCCCACAACCGCAAATTCCCCTTTAACGCAAAATGACGAGACGAAGTTACAATCAATGAGATGATACAGTCCGCTTTGTACTGGATCAACACGCTTCTAAAGTGGTAGACATATAACGTGTCGCTCCGTTCGGACATATTATCCCGAATCCGATCGGAACAATGTTTGATCTTTCTCCTTATTGCCGCGATTTTAACTGAGAAGTAATAAATGCTATTACGTATATAGTAGTTAATCCAGCCGCGTCTCGAACCCACGAACTTCCGCACTGGAGGCGAGCATGCTAAACATTACATCATCGATGCGTTTAGTATATATTTTTTTAATGAATGTGCGGTTTAATTTACGAAAACGATGGCGTGTATACATGTATATAGTTGTACCGTATTTAGTTCCGCATATTAATGTTAAACAATCGTATAGCATACTGTTTATGAGATGATATATTTCCTATAATGTAAGATGAGAACAGATGTTAATATAACCCTACACGCACAACATTGTATATTTATATATCAAATACCATTCATGACGATTGGTGGTGTCTTTTAAGATGCTACAAAATACAAAACAACAAAAAGTTTTATTTTAAGTCCGGCATATAAACAATAAACATAAGCTCTAATGGGCTTTTTGCCAACATAACAGAGGTTCAAAAGATGACAATATTTCATGACAGGCATAGTACACCGTTTTACTTACCTGGGTTTACATACACTCCAGTTAATCTGCTGGCTATACCTTTGAGTTTCCCAGGGCGAGTATACGTATTTA
>MJUT01049567.1:0-11543 GCA_002080005.1 Gigantidas platifrons | reverse complement strand
AAAAAAAGATGAAAATGTGAAATTCCCATAGGGTCCAATGTTAAACTAAGTCTAGTCATGGTGGCCATCTTGGATATGCAATCGGCACAAAAATAACAAATTTAGTAGAGGACCATCCAGTCATCATTTCTGTAATGTTACAATTCCATCGGCTAAGTAGTTTCTGACAAGAAGATTTTCAAACTTTCAACCAATCAGAACACATTATTGGCCCTGGCGGCCATGTTGGATTTCCGATCTGCACCAAAATAACAAATTTAGTAGAGGACCTTCCAATGAACATTTCTGCCAAATTTGGCCCAAATCAGTTCAGTGATTTCAAAGAAGAAGGAGAAGAAAGTATGAAAAGTTTACAGACGCGGACGACGACGACGGACGCAAAGTGATGACAAAAGCTCACATGACCCTTTGGGTCAGGTGAGCTAAAAATATTATTTAAAAGTCATTTCTTCTCCTATTGTGTTAAAATTTTATAAAAAAAAAATGAAATATAGTTGTAAGGTTATATTTTTTTTTCAGATTTTTTGGTAAAAAAAATTGTTCCTGTTATTAACAAATTAAAAATATACTTGTGCAGAACATCTATCTGGCAGCTAAAACAAATACTTGGATAAAAAGTGTAATATATTTGATGGGTTAATGATAGTAATGTACTGAAATATTGAAAAGAACTAATGTTCTTTTTTTTTCACATGAACAAACTTAGGATTAAAATAATCTTACTGTCCTGTATATCATAAAACAGTATGGTATCAATTGCCAAACTAATAAACCTGCATCTAATTTAAATTAATTTCATGAGAGGTGTCATATCTCGATCTGCATGAATGAATCAATATACAACTTGGGCCATAAATCAAGTGAAGCATTGAGGCACCCCATATCTATGCAAAATTATCACTACGAAATTATTTAAAAAAAAAAAAAAAAAAAAATCGATAAACCATCTCTTGATCCATTTTAAAGGAAATAAAAACTAAGTGAAATTATTGGGACCATAGATTTACCCCAAAACACCCAAAACACATGAAACATACCTTTCTAAGATAAAAAAAAAAAAAAAAAAATGTTAATCATATTACATTTTTATTGTGTTAGGAATTTTTTTTCTTAATCGATTTATGATGGTTATTCAACGTAAAATAGGTTTTAAAAAGATTTGAATTGAAATACTCGAAAGTTCGTGTTCTATTCTTTTTATGCAGCATTTGACAGAACAAATTCTTAATTATTGTTAAGCAAATGATAAAACAAAAGACAAATTTTGACTAACAACTAACACAAAAAACAATTACTTTCAATTTCAAAATTGAAGGATTGTTTGTAAACAAATAGTAGTAATTAATTATATTAATTAAGTAGATAAGCATCATATTACACAATTATTTTAGATCATCCAAGTTGATGCAATTTTGTGATTACAAAACGTTTTTAGAAGACAACAATTTTTACATAAAACTTAAATATGTCTGCTATTGAAAACAATGGAAAAAAAGAAGTCACTATACAGCAAAGCTAAGATCACTTAAACGAAATTTTGATGATTTTTGACTGAAATTTGTCACTTTTTAAATATTCTTCCAGTTTAATATCAGATTTTAGTTTACAGTGTAAGAACAGTTTTGAAGAGTCGTTATTCAAAGAAAGTATTTTTGTTAATTGTTTTTCATAATGTTCATAACAGATTTATGATTTTTTTTAATAGAGATTTTAGTACAGTAAATGGTTTATGAGAATAAATATTATCATTTGATCATGTAATCTCTAATGGATTATACTTTATCGTTTTGATTATTTAATCTTTAACAAAATAAAAATAACCACAAATGTAGATGATTTTTGTTAAGAAATTGAAAGATTATATTTTTTAATTTCATATTTCTTCTATCAAAATAAAATAAATCATCTTGAACTTGAACCGAGTTATGCGTAGCTACAGCATCAAACACCTCTATAATTAGTAGGATTAGTAAAATATAATTGTTTTATTACCCCCCCCCCCGTTATAAAAAATAACTTCAAAGACCGTGAGAGATGCCTCGAACTTCAAAAAAGGGTGCTGGTAGAATATACAACAGGTGATCCGTGGGAAAGATGCACATTCAGTATCATTGTCAACCAATGAATTCTTACTGGAATATTGACAGCCAATAAGATGTAATTTTTCAAAACGAAACTGACAAGAAGTTTATATATAATCACATTCTTTTGATAAAGCAATTAAATTGATTCTATCATCATGTCGTGTGACGCGTCCATAGCTGAGAATATTTTTGACAGCATTCGTCATTACATTTGTGATCCGTTTCCAAGTTCTAATTTTTCTAACGCTACGCATGTTCCAAGGCAATACAGAGCAATGCCAATTCATACCACAGAGTTCCCTGAAAGTTACAATGTAAATACTGCTACATCAATACCAACAACTTCGCAGATGTCATGTCCGACAACAACTGAGCAGCCTACTTCTCTTCAAGATCATTGTAAGTTCACTCTCTACATTTATAAATTTAATTCCCAACAATTTTTACTCTATATATAGCTGAATTCATTTAGGCCACTCAAAATTGATTACTTGTTCTTCGGAATTATTCATAAAAAATAATGGAGCGGGGCGAGCGAAATTTTTTTTATTATTTTTTTTTCTGAAAATTGAATTTTTGGAGGCGCTAAAATCTTGAACAACCGAGCGACACTTTTTTTTAATCATTTTCCCCCTCATTTTTGTGTTTTTAAATGAGAATTCACGATAATTTTATAAGCGGGCAACTTTTTTTTTATTTTAAATTGTTTAAAAATCATGAAACATGAAGGGGGAATGTTGAAGAAATGGTGAGGAAACATTTTTTGTCGAAATTTTCAATCTGAATTTTAAGGTGTGAGCGGGTCCGAAGAACAAGTATTTAATTTGGAGTGGCCTTATCAAATATATCCTATATCTTTGATTCTCGAATAGCCACCACGCCAACCCCATTGTGCATTCAGGAATAATGGAATGTACTTTATACTAAGGCACATATTATCCTGATTATTTCAAAACTGTTGTTTGATACATCATTTATCGACAAAAAGTCACATTTTTATTGGTGTACAAATTAGGTATGAAATGTATATAAAAAAAAATATATATATTTCTTTTTTAATGAAAATCAATGTTAACAGACATTACGTTTCATATTTAGCACATCAATTAAAAAGACAAAGACAGTTAAAAATCAGGGGTCTGTTGTTAGGAAAAAAAACTTGTAATATTTGTCCATTTCAAAGGTTTCAATATTTCTCAAAAGCCTAAATCAAGTCCTCGAGCGTATTTTGCACAAAAGACATATTTAAATTTGGCGCAAAATTTATATCCGATAATTTTTACCTGTCCGGTTCGGAGTGATTCTTGTTTTTATATTTCGTTTATTTAAGCATTTCTGATATTGCGACTTTAATTTCTGAACTTCATCAAAACATGGAGGAACGATAAATTATACAATAATAAGACCTAATACCTAGATAATAAGCGCAAACTGCAGTGATTGGGATAAGAGAGGGTCATGCATCATTTATCACATTCCATCTGAAAATGTTCCATTGAAATCCGAAATATTTACAAAGTCTAAGAATGTTATCGAGAATGGCAAATTGAAATTCTGAATGTCAATAAAAAATGTCTCATTATTAAAATTTTAACCCTAATCACTGAAACTGTCCAAAATTTATACAGTTATGATTGTTGATTTTCAAGTTTCTGTTATTTCTTGTGACTTGCAACTGTAATTTTCTTCAAAACTCGATCAATGTATGTTTCATGTTAGTCGGATGTGTACAATTATGAATTTATACTCTAACATAATATGAAACAGACTAAGCCATGAATGCTCGCAAATCTGAAAATTATCTGGCAATTTCACGCTCATCCAGTTGTCTCGGTCCGAGTTGTCCACAGGCCGAGTTGTCTGGCATTCGATACAAACAGACAAACGATAGTTTAGGGATACAGGGCTACTGGAATTTTTAATAGCCAGCAGGGCTATCTTTCTACGTTTTCAAGTCGCCCAGGTGATATTTTGGTTGCCATGGGCGACTGGGTGACCGCTAATATGGACCCTTGGGTTAGGGTAAAAAAAAGGTGCCACCAGAGAACTGTCAACAATCGATAACTTGAACACAAGGTAAACACTCCAACTTTAAAGGATATTATTATTTTTTATTGGTTCATAGCATAATATGTTTGTATAAATACAGATCAATTCAAAGGGGCACAGGCACTTGTGTAGAGTCAACAATATGCTCGCTATGTACCTAAAATACCACAATATATGAAACAACAACAAAAATATGTATTTAAATTGTATGTAATTTTCAGTAATTTTCCTTTCAGATATATGGTGCATGACTTTGTGGAAGTCCGGTTTGAACAGAGAGAAATGTACTATGCACAGGTATTTTTTTCCTTCTCAATTACGACATATTTTGTTTGACATATGGTATGATCTCTGTTAAGGCCTTCCAGTTATTAAAAATACTATCATTATATATTTGTTTAATCTTTAAGCAATTGTCTATATCCAGTATTCTTTAGGAGTGGTGGCGGTAATAATTATCTACACAAAAATATTGGGGGCGTTTTGGTAAAAAAAAACTTTTTGATTTGTTTTTGTTCGAATATTTTGTTTTTGTTTTATTATATTTTTATTAATCTATTTATTAAAATTATTAATTTAAGTAATGATGATTGCGTTTTGAAAAAAAAAAACAAAAAAAAACGGGGGCGTTTTGGTACAAATGTAATACAGTGGGGGCATTTTGGTAAAAAGTGGGACGTTTTGACATGTAAATATATTCTTGGCATAAGAAGATGTACTAACTCTAGTGTGAATTGGGTAGAAATCCATTGTATTTTAGAATAATTCTAAATCTGGTAAAATACTGGATTAAAATAGAAAAATCTGACAATATCTTTATTTCTTGTTTTCAGATTTTGAAAGTTAAACCACACCTAACAGTTTCCTTTCTGACGAATACAACCAAGACTAATATCAAAAGGTGGCCAGCCATTATGGACACAAGTGAGGTCTACCTCAGTGAAGTAATCAGAAAACTACAGATGCCTGAGGTTGATGGTAGAGGGTGTGTCATATTTACAAGAACATAATAATGTTGTATAAGTGTTATATTCATATATGTAATAAAAAATGTTTTTATCACTTACATTTGCTGCCTTTTCTGTCTTTGTGGAAAACTGTTGTAACCATGGGTAACTCTCTGCTGAATAACCATTTTGAAGCATTGTGGCGACATGGTGTAAAATTGATGGTTGTGAAAGCTGAACACCACCAAAACGGGAACACGAAACACACATACATACAAATTTACTCATTTTGAATTTTAAGAAGGAATGAGATCTATGTATGCCTATTTATAAGATTCTTAAACAAACAAGTATGAGTAAAGGTGACATGTTGGTACAAGAGACAAGCTGTTAAAATTAAATGAAAATATAATTGGTGTCATCCTGGAATGAATACCAGTGTTAACTATAGGGAATAATAAAAGTGACAGAAAATGTTTTTATAATTATTTTCTATTTTGAAGAATATACATGCATACACATTTATAAAAACAAAATTCTAAAAATATTTTTTTATTTAAGGCCATTCAAAGTTAATTACTTGGTTCTCAGGCCCTTTTTTGTCAAAATTGATGAGGGAGGGCGGCATTTTTTTTATCCTTCTACTGCTGTAAAAAGTGATGAGGGAGGCATTTTTTCTTCTTTTTTTTTGTGAAAAATATGGCAATGTATAAATCTTTTCATTACTTTATTGAAAATTTCAATTTTATTTCTTCCGATGGTGGCAGAAACATCACAAGTGGTTAATTTTTATGGAAACGTCCAATCCGCTGGTCCCAACGTACCATTTTTTTATCTCCGTAAACAATTCCAATAGGTACAAGCTTCGGAGAAGCCCCCTATTATGTTTCCTGGTAAAACTGGCAAACATTTGTGCCGAATTTGCACAGAAACGATTGACATTTTGTCTAAATGTCAAACGGAAACACGTTTTTTATTTATACATTGTCATAACGATGCTTTAAATCTCATTTAAGCATGATGCGTTTTAAAGCGTTTCACCGACCACACGATATAAAAGAAAAATGGATGCGGTTGTTTTTTCCGTACGGACAGCGCTACCGCATTTAATTTTTTTTTTATACTATTTTTGCAAAAAAAATCGGTAATGCGGCGATGAATTTCCACATGCGGGCGGGCCTGAGAACCAAGAAATTAACTTTGTATGGCCTAAAGTGTTTTTTTTTAAATAGATTATTTATATTCATGAATAAATATTAATGCAATTTGAGTATTTGCAAATTAATGTAATAAAATAAATAAATGTTTACACATTCCAGTTATCCTTTTCAATAAAGGACTCAAATTCTGCATAAGAACTTTTATTTATAGTTTATTAATGTTGCATTTGATCTACTCTATGAATTTTATATACAAAAACAACATATAAAAAACAATTTCACTCTATGGGAAAAGTTTAGCAGTTTCAATTTAAAATTTGTATATGTATTTATAAACATTTAAAAAAAAATTTCAATGTCATATAAATTTTAATTAAAGGGTAGAACTATTTTTAAGACTTGGCTATTTTTGAATTTTATATAAAATATTTATTTATTCTACAAAACAAATCAAAGTTGGGTCTGAAATACATTTAAGCTTGGTGATACAAAAAAATAATTATATTTAAGGAGAAGATTTTTAGAAATCGACCAAAAAGAAACAAGAATTGTCCTTGGGGATCATGTTTGCTAACGGATCGGGACAAAATGAGCATTATTTATAGAGGACCTTCCATAGATGCTTCATACCAAGTTTCGGTTCATTTGGCCAAGAGGTTTCAGAGGGAATGATTTTTAGAAATCGAACAACCAGAAACAAGAATTGCCAATGCCAGCCATATTTGTTGACGGATTGGTACAAAATGAGCAATCTTTATAGAGGACCTTCCATAGATGCTATCTCCTAAGTTTTCGTTCATTTGGCAGAGGGGTTTCAGAGGAAATGATTACAATGTGAAAAGCTAAGAGACAATGGATGCCAAGTGATGGCAAAAGCTGACATTGCCTTTCGACCAGGTGAGCTTAAAAATTGGAATACCTACAAATCAAATCATACTTTGGATTAAGGCAATAAAATTCAGAGAAACTCTGCTGAAATCAGGATGGTTGGCACCTCTGGAACATCAATAAATCACTGACTCAGAGTCCATCCTAATGGAGCCTCTGTCAAATATTTTTCACTTACATTTTGGAGTAGATAAGCATTCCTCATGATTTTCTGACCAGTGGCTGTATTAGAGAAGTAGTCAATAGCTGTAGAATTTGGTGCAAAAAAAGTCAGTTCACAAGGTGACGCAGATGTTCCACAATATCCCATGTCCTACGCTGGAACACTCGTCCACGGTGTTATCGTAGAGTATCCACCTCTGTAACAGTTATTGACTCCGTAATTGGGTGGATAACCCTGCGAAGTGAAGTCACATTCTTTGCTGTAAAATCTACAATCGATTAAATAGTTCTTCATCCCAACTGCTCTCATGTAGTCATATGTTCTCCTGAAATATAAGCACTAATTAAAAATATTATACGATATACAATGTACCGGCTTAACCCTTCCACATCATTGAGCCTGTCTTATAGTCATATGTTCTCTTGTAATATAAAAATATTGTACCAAATACATGTTCCGATTTAACCCTTCCACATCTTTGTGCCTGTCCTATGCAAGAACCTGGATTTCCACTATCACATATCATAGTAATTTATTATATTATACTTTATGCAAATTTCTAGACTATTGATACAATGTCATTGGTCGATTAGAAAATGGTATTTTTCACTAATTTTACGAAGCTCCACCTTCGTATCAATACCAAATCCTGTAGCTCCGCCTCCTTCTAGCAACGGGTGGTATTCTGTGTTGGCAATGGGTGTTATTGCAATACCACCCTCCGGACCGGAAACAGTCCATTCCGTCAAAGTTTTTAATTTAGTTTTACAAATAAATAAACAAACAGACGACAGTACGCTCTTGGACATTCAGACCACATTAACATGGCTTTTGCCGATATAACCGAAGATAATATTCAGGATTTGTTGACAAACAAAGACAGTAAGGAAACGAAGAGACAAGTGGACCGGGCTGTAAGGATATTTTGTAACTTTTTGTTAAATGACAATGTGACGATCAAGTTGGAAAGTTTGTCCAACTCTGAACTATTTTTAATGAACATTTGAGAACATTACACCATTGTTACAGTTGTTTTTGTTTCCTTGTTAATTAAAAGTTTATTAAATTAGATATTGTAATTTAGTTCTTAGACAATTACCTTAAATCAGTATTAAAACAACACACACCATTGACACTGTAATACCAGAGCATTCAGTATAATATAAAACATGCTGCCTTTAGTTTCGGGTGTTATGGTAGATTACCACACTCAGAAAACCAATATCACCCTCGACTTCGTCTCGGGTGATATTGGTTTTCTGAGTGTGGTAATCTACCATAACACCCTCAATTAAAGGCAGTATGTTTATAGTATTCATTTAGTAGAGATGAGAAAAGATTGTTAGTTTTATTGAAATTGGTGGAATTATTGTCCATCACTGTTTAAACTTAATAATCCGGTTTGACAGGTTAATTCACTTAAAGAGTGAGTGATTGTTGTTTAATGCCAATTCAGCAATTTTTCAGCTATATCATGGTGAGAACAAGTTAATTTTCCATGAGATGATGATGAGGTCCGCTTTGTTCTAGACCAACACGCTGAGTTGGGTTTTTATAGTGCTAGCTCACTGAAACAAAAGTCCGCGGGAAGACATGTCACTCCACTCGGACACATTATTCCAACCAGTCTTTGCTCTTACTCCTTAATGCTGCGTACTTAGTGGAGAAGCAACAAATACCAATTTCATAGTCTTTGGTTTGACCCGACCGGGGCTCGACCCGACGATCTACAGCACTGTAGGCGAGGACGCTAACCATTATTCCCCGATGCGATTTAATTCACATTAAAGAGCAGTACACTTGGTGCTTGGAAAATATCAAGATGTCATAGATTTTTTGGCAGATTATACACATTTTATTGACTTAGTAATCTCTATTCTTTTTTTTTTTTGTTGAATCTTCACATTTTTTTTATGTTGAGTTTTTTCGAGTCCTATCTTCCATCAAAACTCCCATATTATTCAAACAAATTGCCACACCATTTTAACCCCAATTCATTGAAACCTGAGCCAAAAATCGTCAAACAACCAATTCTAACCTGCCGTTTATAACAAATTTAGGTGCCACCTACTTTAGTGACAAAATAAAATAAAAAATAAAAATATGTTTGCAGCGTATTGAAACATTTGTTGGCAGCTCGATCAAGAGTAAATCTGATGTTTACATGTGCTAAAATTAGGCTTAATCAGTTGGCGTTTCTGATTGGTCGATTGCACAATATGTGCATCTCCAAAAGCAGAAAGGGGTCGTTGTGACCGTGATCGTATGGTAGTTGGATTTAAAACTACCTATGCAATCAGTGCCTATCATCTCTGATGTGGGTTCAAATCTCAATCAGGCTGAGGTGTACAACATTATGTGATAAAGTTTGTCAGTGGTTTTCTCCCGAGTCATGTCCAGATAGGGAATTCCTAATATTGTATACTTACAGTAGCCACAAATCACTACAGATTAAATTGGTCATGTCCAGGTAGGGAATTCCTAATATTGTATCTATAAACTGTATCCTTCCACTAATAGCTTCTACATCAGCTGTCACGATCTTCACCATTACAGTGTCTCCTTGCACCCATGTCTCTGAAAGTAAACAATACTGTTGATGTGGTTGATTTCATGTTGGGGGACAAGTTTTCCAGGGCTAAAAAGAACTTGCCAAAGAAAGAGAATGTAAGACTGGTACTGGTAGACCATGTAACAAAACCCAACATGGGACTTATTACAAGGCTGAGAAATTGTAAAGAATTTGAAAGTGCCTGGTACTTTAATTGCTCTGTGTATGGTAAAACTTTTGATGAAAAGAGAATAAAATTTGATATATTTGATGACATCAACAACAAAATTGCTAAATGACACTAAATTAACCATTTGCTCTGTACAATAAAGGAATACAGTGAACTTTTATTAAATAAACAGTAAGTTTATTTATATTTTTTTATGAATTATAATTTTGTTATTTATGAAAGAACATAGTGTATGTAAAAAAAGGTGATAAGTTAAATTAGTAACATATCTTTTATTGTTAACACACCAAATTATCATAAAAAAGTAAAAATTTTCAAATCCATTACTTTTATATAATATACCATACAAATATTGTAATACATGTAAATTAAAGTTATCATTTTTGCAGTCAAAGGGAGATCACTCAAATCATATTACCAATCAATGAACCTCTTTTAAATTTTCTGTTGTACCTTAAAAATATTTTCAAATGAAACCTTTCAAAATGGTTTATTGATAAATTTTTTTTTAATATTGGATATTTTCATTTATTAATAATTCTACTAATTCTATACAAAATTAAATAAATACTTTAAAACTATGAATTTACAAAATGTATAACTTTCTTTTTTTGGGGTTTATTTTTATAAATCAATGCTAATTTTCTTTTTTTATCAGATTTATAAGTAAAATATCAGATTGACTGCCCTCGTGTTTCAATTATATAAATGTATAACATGTGCTATTCTAAGTGTATGAATGAGTGTAACAGTATGTTTTGTGTATCTGTGTTCTTGGTTGTATTGACATGTAACTTGCTCTTATTGGTTGATTGATTGATTATTGGTGTTTAATGTCACTTTCAACAATATTTCAACTATATCATGGCGACCAGTTTTAGTGGTGGAGGAAGCCGGAGTACCCAGAGAGAACCACCGACCATGGGCAAGCAACTGGTAAACTTTATCACTTGCGGCAGCGTGTCGAGTGCAGTCTTTTTTGTAATTTACAAAACCAGGCACGAACCCACGCCGCATTGGTGATAGGCTTGTATGAGTTGTTAGATCCAACGACCTAACTCATTGAGCCACCCTGCTCTTATTTGTATATCTACATGTTAATATAACATAATGAATAACCATATACAAATTTTGTCTATGAATGTAAGGAGTCTTTTTTCAAATACTATAAAGAGGTTAGATGTATTTAATTGGGTCAAGGCAAAGAAATTTTCATAGTTCGTTTTCAGGAGACACACAGTACTAAAGATGTAGCAGTCAAATGGGATGACGAATGGGGTAGTAAATACTCTTTTAGTCATGGTGATAGCAAAAGTGCCGGAGTAAGTGTTATGTTCAGAAATGGTTTTGATTTTAATGATTCTATATTTGATCAGAATGGTCGTTATATTATTTTAGATTTAACTGTTTATGAACAACGTTTAACACTAGTTTGTTTATATGTTACCACACTGACAAACCTGAATTGCTTACTGAAATACTGCAAAAGTCTGCAGGATTTGCTAATACTA
>MJUT01049565.1:6452-17820 GCA_002080005.1 Gigantidas platifrons | reverse complement strand
GGGGGGGGGGGGGCATGTACCTTCTAAGCGCAACTCCTCCTAAGCGGCTTATTGGATTTTTATGAAACTTTACACACTTGTAGTACACTACCTGCAGATGTGCATGGAGGAATATGATTGCTGTCTAAAATTTAAAAGGGGAGATCATTCAACTTATACTTTCACGAAAAGGGGGGAGGTGGCATGTACCTTGTAAGTGCAACTCCTACTAAACTGCAAGCGGGGGGTATCACTCAGTGAGGTGACTCACAGTTCTAGTTTCATTCTGGAGTTACATTAGCTAGAAAAAGATGGGGTTAGTTGATATGAAATGCACTGTGAAGCTAAATTTTTATTAAGGTCATGTAATACAAGTTGTTGCTTAATAGAAGTGGTCACTAAAGCAGGTTTTACAATATTTTCTTTTTAATATTTTAATTTTAAAGATGGTTTTATTTTACAGTTGGTGTCAGAATATTTACAGAACACACATGCCTCTATGTTTTATTTTACAGTTGGTGTCAGAATATTTACAGAACACACATGCCTCTATGTTTTATTTTACAGTTAGTGTCAGAATATTTACAGAACACACATGCCTCTGTTTTATTTTACAGTTGGTGTCAGAATATTTACAGAACACACATGCCTCTATGTTTTATTTTACAGTTGGTGTCAGAATATTTACAGAACACACATGCCTCTATGTTATACCCCCACTCGTAGAGAGGGGGCTATATTGCAATCACCTTGTCCGTCAGTCCGTTCACACTTTCGTAACAGATATCTCAGCTTCTACAGGAAGAAATGATTTTATATATATGTGGCTTTGGCATGGTGACTTGTACCGTGTCTCCCCTTTCCAGGTTTACCGCACATCTACCGTCTTTTTGTGTCTATTAAACGCACCCCCTTTCCTCCCCAAAAAATCTGGGAAAATTCTAGTTCCTATCTATAGAACGCAGGAAATTCAGTAAAAAATTCACGGCAGAAATCCTCGTTCAAACGGCAAAATACTGCTTACCACAGATCACGTATTTGTTAAACCATGTATTTTTGATAAATTTTAGACAGGGAAATATTAAATTGGTTTTGTTAAAAGAGTTTAAACCAATTATTCTACATTTTGCAAGCGAAAAATTAGCTGTTTTGTGAATGCAGGAAGTTTATCGGTAATGTTTAATTTGAAAACAAGTTCAATACGGCAATGAAAATGATACGGATGGAGCAGTTGATTTTTTTGTCGTTCTTTACGTGAATTATGGTTGTTTTAAATAATAAATATGTAGATATGTTTAATCTTTAATCAGTACTAATTCATCAAATAATGAACCGTTCATGTGATCAAAGATAGGCAAGCTTGGGTCAAGCTTGAAATAGGAAGTAATTACGATCGATTCAAAGAAAGTGAAAACAATACAAAAGTAATAACATTAATTAAGACCTGATCAAAGAGATTATAATTTCTTTTGAAATGTACTCATATTGTGCCACTGCTACAATATATTATATAATATTGACAGGTGTCCCAGTAAGTTCAATTATCTTTTCACACCTTGTTATACAATATACTGTCCTTGACCTTGTCAACTGCTGAAGTGCTGTAAAAATCGATAATTCAAACAAAGGTTCAATACCCAAACGCAGGTAATTTCACCCNGATTGAAAAAAAGTAAAATATCACACCTCTGATAGCAAACATTTGACAGTTATTCCTACATTCGTATGGACAATTAGTTCCGAACAACGACACCAATGTACATGTATGATTATTGACAAACATCAAGAATATTTACATACCTTTCAAAAAGGCAATGAAAAAGCAATAAATATAATTTTTATACAATTTTATTTTAAATAACACATATATAATGAACACAATTAATGTTATTTGAACAATAATTCACCGATCATTGGGAATATTGCCGTCCGTGAACTCGAAGCTATGCTACCGGCAAGTCTCTGCGTGACCTGAAAAAAAGTGTCTGATACTTGCTCCTATGCATAAAATGCCCCCCACCTACAAATTATCCTTTTAAAGCTTAAGACCGCATTCTATATGTACCTAAAAACGGTACTTCCTATTTACAGTGCAACTTAGAATTTTTCATGTTTGCCGTAATGAAAACTTTCGTAACAGTTATCTCAGCTTCTACTGGAAGAAATGATTTTATATTTGATATATGGCTTGGGCATGGTGACTTGTACCGTGTCTCCCCTTTTCATGTTTACTGCACATCTACTTCCTGTTTACCGTGCGACTTACAAATGAACGAGTGGGGATATTCTTAGCACGACGTAGCGTGCAGCATCTTGTTTTATTTTACAGTTGGTGTCAGAATATTTACAGAGCACACATGCCTCTATGTTTTATTTTACAGTTAGTGTCAGAATATTTACAGAACACACATGCCTCTACACATAATCAGTACAAAATGGAAATATTAAATCTGTTTGAAATGAAGAAACATGGAGAAGATAAACAATTTAAAGATTATGGAAATAGGTAAATGTTGGATCATATGTGTATTAGTGTGTCATGTGTCTTGTGTTAACATATGTGTACTAGTGTGTCATGTCTTGTGTGAACATATGTGTATTAGTGTGTGTCATGTGTCTTGTGTGAACATATGTGTATTAGTGTGTCATATATCTTGTGTGAACATATGTGTATTAGTGTTTGTCATGTGTTTTGTCTGAACATATGTGTATTAGTGTGTGTCATGTGTTTTGTGAGAACTTCAGCAGTCTATGTTGAATGGTATCTGTGAAGTTGCTGTTAACATTTTTGTTAATTATTACTCAGTTCTACAGCAAATTATTATCCCTTACTTTCTTTTTTATATGACCACATAAATAACTTTATACCCCCACTCATAGAGAGGGGACTATATTGCAATCACCTTGTCCGTCCATCCGTTCACACTTTTGTAACAGATATCTCGGCTTCTACTGGAAGAAATGATTTTATATTTGATATATGGCTTTGGCATGGTGACTTGTACCGTGTCTCCCCTTTCCAGGTTTACCGCACATCTACTTCCTGTTTACAGTGCGACTTACAAATGAACGAGTTGGGGTATTCTTAGCACGACGTAGCGTGCAACATCTTGTTGTGTTTGTATTATGTTATGTTGTTGTCATAGTCCGTCTAGACAATGGTTTCCGTTTGATTATGTAAGTTCTAGTTGAGGAATCCTTCAGAATTTTTATACATGATCCTCAAGAAGGAGAATCTGTTTCTGAATATTTATGGCAGGAATTGTCATGCAAAAATGTAACCACTGTGATGAAAATTTAACAGGTTAAACGTGATAAGAATAGGAGATTACAGTAAAACCTGTCTAAACCTTTGGGACTGAATAATTTGTTCAGTTTATACAGGTGTTTGGTTTACACAAGTTAATATTACAAAGACATTCAGTAGATGAGACTGTAAAGTCTGTCTGGTTTATGTTTACTCAGGGTTTGGTTTAGACAGGTTTCACTGTTTATCAGCAATAAGAGACCATATATTTTGAAACTCTGCAAAAAAATTTATTATTGGTATATATTGTGTTGAGATATATTTGTTTTTTCTACACCTAATATAAAATGATACGGTATTCATAAATCGTTAAAATTATATACTAGTAATAATTTTTTACAGACATTTGTTATGGCATGGTTCAAGATTAACAAACTGGGTGGGAATACTTAGTCAAGGTCTACGTATAGCTCCACCAGAGGCACCTGTAACTGGATACATGGTAAGTTAGGAATACTTAGTCAAGGTCTACGTATAGCTCCACCAGAGGTACCTGTAACTGGATACATGGTAAGTTAGGAATACTTAGTCAAGGTCTACGTATAGCCCCACCAGAGGCACCTGTAACTGGATACATGGTAAGTTAGGAATACTTAGTCAAGGTCTACGTATAGCTCCACCAGAGGCACCTGTAACTGGATACATGGTAAGTTAGGAATACTTAGTCAAGGTCTACATATAGCTCCACCAGAGGCACCTGTAACTGGATACATGGTAAGTTAGGAATACTTAGTCAAGGTCTACGTATAGCTCCACCAGAGGCACCTGTAACTGGATACTTGGTAAGTTAGGAATACTTAGTCAAGGTCTACGTATAGCTCCACCAGAGGCACCTGTAACTGGATACATGGTAAGTTAGGAATACTTAGTCAAGGTCTACGTATAGCTCCACCAGAGGCACCTGTAACTGGATACATGGTAAGTTAGGAAAAGAATGTTTAAACAGTGATGGTCAACAATTCCATCAATATCAACAAAACAATGAACAATCACCTCTCACCTCAATTCATTGAACATTCAAAGGGTCCATGCCCAAAATGTCTACTGCAGAATATTAGGTTTTTCCCAAAATGTCTAAAAAGATTTTAAAATTTTTTATATGTTACAATAATTATTAATTTTTAGGACATTTTTCATAATATTTTTTTTATAAAATTTCCATATAAAATTAGATGTTTATACAATAAATTAAAGCCTTACAACAATTTGACAACTGAAATGTTTACACAACATTTAGACATTCAGGTAGACATTTATAATTAATCAAGCCTCATTAAAGATAACTTTATTTTTTATTTGTAAAAGTGAATAAAGATCAAAGGATAGCATAATCATGATAATTGTTTATGTAAAATGTATAATTAATTATGATTTCAAAAAGACAACTGTTTTTACTATTTACTCATTTGAATACTCAGCTTGTGCACATATAAGACTACCAACAAGTAACAAAAGACTACCAACAATATAAGAAAATTGTATTTTTCATCATATTGCACCAGCTATATCATGGTACTTAATACAGCAACTCATGAAATATTTTAAGTAGCATAAGAAAATTACCTGTAGACATTTTGGGAATAACTTTTAATCAGGGAGTAGACATTTTGGGGAAAAAATGTCTTAATTAGCCAAAATTTACCTAGACATTTTGGGAGTAGATATTTTGGGATGACCCCATTCAAAGCACTGTGACATATGACGTGGGAAATTCAGGTACTGGCTTAGGAAAGGCACAAAAGTGTGACAGATGATGTATTGTATTCTTTATCAGTATATTAGCACCTAATTTATGTCTCAGCATGTCGGTGAGCTGATACTGACAATACCAGCAGTAACTAAGGATAATATCACTGACAATACCAGCAGTAACTAAGGATAATATCACTTTACTAATGATGGTGTTCTATTTTAGTTATTTATGAATACAGTTGACTCTCGTTATCTCGAATTCGATGGGACCATGGAAAAAATTTGAGTCAACCGTAGTTCGACTCAAGAGGAGCTATGAAAATACCGGAAGTGTAGTCTGTTTAATGACGAAAGGGAGACAACTCGAGCGAAATTTTGAAGAGCTAAAACCAGCATCGCATGTCTCGATTCTCGGAACAATTTAAAACTTATTCAATGATTTTGTTGCTGTATTTTTTTTCTGTTAAATTCTTTGAATCTTGTGGAATGACTGATAACTTCTAGATATCTTTTTTTTTTTGTGTGTATGATTATGTTTATCTGTTTTGTTGCATTGATTCAATAAAGTGTAGAAGAAAACTATTCTCGACCGAAAATAACATCAATTCTGAGAAATAGCAACAACTGTTAAATAAGAGTAACATTTTTTTCAAAACTCTCAAAATTGAGAAATTATACATCTTTAATGAAAAGTAATTTCCGACAAATAAATCAATAGATAAAATGCTTCAGTTGTGTACTTTTCACAATCATTGATGTATGCCGACCCAAGCTCACTTATTATAAATCGATAATTTTTGATTGTACACATTTAACCTGTGTCATAATAGATTATACCAAGCCAATTCAATTATTATCACTAATTAATTTGACAGATTGTTAAAATAAACATGTGAAATAGCCTAAGGTAAAAATGTCAAAGTCAATGACCAGATGTTTCACCTGTGATCCGATTTTAATCCCAAGGTAATACACACGTTTTGACAGATACATTCGACTTAACGAATATAAATAATATGGCTTTCTACATCTCGGGACCAAAACTTTTATTCGAGTCAACCGAAATTTCAACTCATCCGAATTCGACTCAACAGGAGTCAAATTATATATATTTATACACAACGAAGTTCGGGACTTCGATAAAAATTTGAGTCAACCGAGTTCGAGACGAGAGTCAACTGTATATACCAATGAAATGACTTTGTGTGCTTCATAAAAAACAGGTGATATGTGTCATTTGATTTTATATATAAATTGTCTATGTACATTTTATTCTTCTATATATATGGAAGGCAATTTTTTCCAACACCTACTTATCATATAATTTTAAGTAAAACTGAATTATATTGTACAACATTCCCCCTCTTATAAGGCCACTCCTTTTATCAAGCCAGAAATCAGATGCACTAAGATAGTAAAATACTATTAAATTGTCCTTCTTCAAGAGAGGCCCCTCCCTCTTATCAGGCCACTAAATTGTCCTTCTTCAAGAGAGGCCCTCCCTCTTATCAGGCCACCTTTTCATTAAAGAAGGGGTGGGCTTATAAGAGGGGGGAGCTACTGTTGTAAATTTTTTAGTCCCCTACCGACGAAGTCGAAGGGGACTTTAGGTTTGCACTCTGTCCGTCTGTCCGTTGTCTGGCAGATCAGTTTTCCACACGTCGTGCTTGCAGATATTGATTTGATATTTGGTATATAGCTTAACCATGACAAGTTACAGATCAAGTTCGAATTTCATTCCGGCGAATGATTTTTGGCTGAGTTATGGCCCTTGCACTTGTATTTTTTGTTCAAATTTTAAGTTTTCCTGACTTTTTTTTACGTCCTTTGATATATTGACTTCATATTTAGTATGTGGCTATATCTAGATGAGTTACCATTTAAGTTCGAATTTCGTTCTGGTCGAATGATTTTTGGTTGAGTTATGGCCCTTGAACTTGTATTTTTGTTCTAATTTTAAGTTTTCAGTCCGGCAGATCAGTTTTCCGCACTTTTTTTCGTCGTGCTTGCAGATATTGATTTGATATTTGGTATATAGCTTAACCATGACAAGTTACAGATCAAGTTCGAATTTCGTTTCGGTTGAAAGATTTTTGGCTGAGTTATGGCCCTTGCACTTGTATTTTTTGTTCAAATTTTAAGTTTTTCGGACTTTTTTTTTTACGTCCTTTGATATATTGACTTCATATTTAGTATGTGGCTATATCTAGATGAGTTACCGTTCAAGTTCGAATTTTCGTTCCGGTCAAATGATTTTTGGCTGAGTTATGGCCCTTGAACTTGTATTTTTTTTTCTTCAAATTTTAAGTTTTCCAGACTTTTTTTGGACGTCCTTTGATATATTGACTTGATATTAGGTATATGACTATATCTAGATGAGTTACAGTTTAAATTTGAATTTTGTTCTGGTCGAATGATTTTTAGTCCCCTACCGACGAAGTGGAAGGGGACTTTAGGTTTGCACTCTGTCCGTCAGTCTTCGTTTTGCATTTAAGTCAGTTTGAATAAGGATCAGTGCATCTCGTGTCTCAAAGACACAGTTTTTAGTGTAAGTGCACCAGGATATATTTGGACTTAGGGGTATTTATATTTAGTTTATACCAAATTTGGAAGGAAGTTAAGCATTCTATTCTCGTATTACTCAGCCGGTAGGGGACTATGTATTGCCATGCAATACACTCAGAATGCTTGTTAATATTCATTTAAAGATGTCATTTAAGGAAGTGTTTCAATAAATTTAGTGCCTTCTAAATGTAGCCAAAATAAGTAAAGAACGGTGGAAGTAAGAAACCCAGTACAATGTGCTTTACGTGAATAGATAATTATCTTAGCTAATCTAGGTATTCTACAGGGATCTTAATATAAATATGTACTGACCTTTTTTTTTCTACTTTCAGTTTGGTAAAGGTGTATATTTTGCTGACATGTCAAGTAAAAGTGCAAATTATTGTTTTGCTTCCAGATCTAAAAATGTTGCTTGTGTTTTACTAAGCGAGGTATGTAGATAGTATAGGGTTTGTAAGACAAATATCTCACTGTGAAATCAAAGAAAAAATGTATAAATAGCCAATAAATATTAATTAAAATGGTGGTGTAATGGTTAGCATGCTTGCCTTGAGTGTGGTAGATCATGATTTTGAGCCCAGATCGGGTCAAACCAGACTGTAAAATTTTTATTTGTTGCTTCTCCACACAGCATTAATGATTAAGAGCAAAGGCTGGTTGGTTCGGAATCAGGATAATGTGTCTGAATGGGGCCACATGTATTTCTGCAGACTGTTGTTTCAGTGAGCTAGCACTATAAGAAAAAATCCAACTAAGCGTGTTGGTCTAGTACAAAGCAGACCTCATTATCATCTCATTGAAAATTAATTGTTCTCGTCATGATATGGCTGAAAAATTGCAGAGTTGGTGTTAAACAACAATCACTCACTCATTCAATATTAATGAAGCATATCAATATTATTTATAACAAGTCTTATCTGTGGTGCATAATTCATTAAAGTGCCACGATGTAGCTGAAATATTGCTGAAAGTGGTGTTAAACACCATAACCCTAACTCCATAATTCATCAAAGTCAAAAATTATTGTTTCATGTAATTAAAAATAGATACTGGTAACTGGTGTAACTATTGGTTACAGCTAATTATACAGAATATATACAAAATTTTGAATTGTGTTTCTTTCAGGTTTCATTGGGTACAACTAATGATTTACTGTCTGCTGATTATACTGCTGATAAACTGCCTGCTGGGAAACACAGTGTGAGAGGAATGGGATCTATAGGACCAGATCCTTCAATGGCTAAAACATTGTAAGTAGCATTTTGTAACTAAATACCATTAGTAAAACCCATGACAAACTCATCAAATCAATTTATATTACTCGAAAGAACCAACCTCAGTTTGGGATCAGGAATTCTGCAAGTTTACAAACGGGTGAAATTTATAGCTCTACAGAAGAAAAAAAAGACAGTTAAAAGCTATGATTCCACAGCTAGGCATATTACAATAACAAATCCACTAAAGTCATCTCTTGGGCCATATATATTAAGAGCTGTAATGAAATCACATGTACATTCTGAGAAATCTTGCAAAAAAAAAAGCAATAATAAAAATATCATTCAATCTCATTCATTTCTGAAAGCTCTCATTAAGAGGACTTCAATGAAAAAAATCACATTGAAAATAAAAATTCTATGAAAAATATAATAAAGGTGTGAATTCCAGTCCCTTTGACTCTTCATAGCTCAGAAAATGGTAAAAGCTACACAAAATCTGTTGTCATTATATGGAAAGCTCTCATCAAGAGTAACAAAATGAAAAAATAAAAGTCAAATTGGAAATGAAAATGTGATATTTAGCCCCTTTGGCCAACATAGCTCAGAAACGATAAGAGCTATACAAGATCAAATCTGATTGATGGCAAAGGAAGGAATTTTACGATAGAAATAAAAATATCATTCAAAAAGAATGAAAAGAAAGTAAAAAATGAACCAAAATACAACATAAAATGATTTATTCTGTTCTAATATTTGAGTTAAAATTTCTGAAGGATCAGTCATACTGCACATACAGACAGAAAATGATGACCTGACTCTCCCATACAAAAAACATTGTGTATACAGACAGAAAATGATGACCTGACTTGTCCATACAAAAAACATTGTGTATACAGACAGAAAATGATGACCTGACTCTCCCATACAAAAAACATTGTGTATACAGACAGAAAATGATGACCTGACTCTCCCATACAAAAAACATTGTGTCTACAGACAGAAAATGATGACCTGACTCTCCCATACAAAAAACATTGTGTCTACAGACAGAAAATGATGACCTGACTCTCCCATACAAAAAACATTGTGTATACAGACAGAAAATGATGACCTGACTCTCCCATACAAAAAAACATTGTGTCTACAGACAGAAAATAATGACCTGACTCTCCCATACAAAAAAACATTGTGTCTACAGACAGAAAATGATGACCTGACTCTCCCATACAAAAAACATTGTGTCTACAGACAGAAAATGATGACCTGACTCTCCCATACAAAAACATTGTGTCTACAGACAGAAAATGATGACCTGACTCTCCCATACAAAAAACATTGTGTCTACAGACAGAAAATGATGACCTGACTCTCCCATACAAAAAACATTGTGTCTACAGACAGAAAATGATGACCTGACTCTCCCATACAAAAAACCATTGTGTCTACAGACAGAAAATGATGACCTGACTTGCCCATACAAAAACATTGTGTCTACAGACAGAAAATGATGACCTGACTTGCCAATACAAAAAACATTGTGCCTACAGACAGAAAATGATGACCTGACTCTCCCATACAAAAAACATTGTGTCTACAGACAGAAAATGATGACCTGACTTGCCCATACAAAAAACATTGTGTCTACAGAGAGAAAATGATGACCTGACTTGCCCATATAAAAAACATTGTGTCTACAGACAGAAAATGATGACCTGACTTGCCCATACAAAAAACATTGTGTCTACAGACAGAAAATGATGACCTGACTCGCCCAAACAAAAAACATTGTGTCTATAGACAGAAAATCATGACCTGACTTTCCCATACAAAAAATATTGTGTTTACAGACAGAAAATGATGACCTGACTCCCATACAAAAAACATTGTGTTTACAGACAGAAAATGATGACCTGACTCTCCCATACAAAAAATATTGTGTCTACAGACAGAAAATGATGACCTGACTCGCCCATACAAAAAAACATTGTGTCTACAGAAAGAAAATGATGACCTGACTCTCCCATACAAAAAACATTGTGTCTACAGACAGAAAATGATGACCTGACTCGCCCATACAAAAAAAAATTGTGTCTACAGACAGAAAATGATGACCTGACTCTCCCATACAAAAAACATTGTGTCTACAGACAGAAAATGATGACCTGACTCGCCCATACAAAAAACATTGTGTCTACAGACAGAAAATTATGACCTGACTCGCCCATACAAAAAACATTGTCTACAGACAGAAAATGATGACCTGACTCTCCCATACAAAAAACATTGTGTATACAGACAGAAAATGATGACCTGACTCGCCCATACAAAAAACATTGTCTACAGACAGAAAATGATGACCTGACTCTCCCATACAAAATACATTGTGTCTACAGACAGAAAATGATGACCTGACTTGCCCATACAAAAAATATTGTGTCTACAGACATAAAATGATGACCTGACTTGCCCATACAAAATACATTGTGTCTACAGACAGAAAATGATGACCTGACTTGCCCATACCAAAAACATTGTGTCTACAGACAGAAAATGATGACCTGACTTGTCCATACAAAAGACATTGTGTCTACAGACAGAAAATGATGAC
>MJUT01049564.1:0-26153 GCA_002080005.1 Gigantidas platifrons | reverse complement strand
TCTTTCTCCTTGATGCTGCGTGCTTAGCGGAGAAGCAACAAACACCAATTATATAATCTTTGATTTGACCCGATTGGGACTCGTACTCACGGTCTACCGCACCCGAAGCGAGCAGGCTACCCAATACAACACTGATGCGGTTCCGTTAGTCAGACTGACGCAAATAGTTAGTTTTCTTGTGTCTAAGCACATTAGAGGCTCTTTCCAGTAATTATTATCTAACACTGACATGTCATAACATAAAAACGTATATTTTGGTTGATGAGTAATCGTAGCTACTCGAATATTCTGGCTTTCGATCCAGTTTTGTATGTGTTTCGAAAATTGCCGAGGAGCTACGAATGAGACACTATGAAGATTTCAGTATCACAAAGAATTTTCATAAGTGGAATAAGTATTGTATAAGAATAGATGCAGATATATCTTGATTCTGCTTAGAATTGAAGCATAAGCTTTTGATATTAATACAACCCATGTGCCATAAATGTTGTTTATCTGCAACCAAGCATAAAAGTCGTACTGCTTGGTAATATTAGCTTGGATTTATCAGCTAATTACATAATAAAAACGTAAATTGATAATTTAAAGTGCAAAACGCATTTCAGGAATAACCTTCATCACGTACGCTCAAAGTCAAAATATTAGAAAACTAACTAATCCTGAATGTTATCAAGGATGTTCTTGTAATACAAGCACTATTTTCCTTCTAATGACTCTTTTAAATGGGTTGAAAGATATAAATGTTAATTACTGATAAATCTAGAACTCGGTCACACAGATTGACAAGCAACAACACGTGTATATATAAGATGTATTGATTAGGATTACCAAACTGATAGATCAGACTTAGTAAAGGAACACGCAATGTTCGTTTCGGTATTTCTGTGCGTTCTGTCTGCGGCAACGTCTTTCCTCATAGGCGCTTCCACACCAAAGCCTCTAAAAGCGGACACAATCATAACTGACGACCATTACAATGCATTGTTGAATCTACTCATGCAGGAAACACAATCTCGCCAAAATCTCGAAAAGTATGTGAATCAATTAAATCAGAAGATGACAGAAATGGCAAATGATGTCGCAAGTACGAAAACAAAAGTTGGAGTGCTTGAGAAAACGAATTCTTATGCGGATCCGCAAGAAGCGTCTCGTTGTGAAATAATGAAGCAATCATTCAATTCACTCCTTCTGGAACATAGCAATCTCAAACGCGAGGTCAATGTGGTCACTCGAAGGAACATCCAACTTCAAATCGAGGTAGATTATTTAAAACAATTAAAAACTATTCTGCCGTTTCAGAGCCTTCCGAACGTGAACAATTTTACCGTACATTTAGAAAAGGAAATTCAGAGCACAAATAGCATTGTAAATAAGGTTCTGTCTGACGGAAAAGCTCGAAAACAGGATTTTATTGCACTAATGCATGTTACAAATGTACTGAAAACACGATTATCAGATACACAATTATTTTTGGACAAGAAATTCAAAGACATTGAAATTAAACAAAATTTAACCGAAACATCAGATCACGAATTTGAGAGGAAAATGGATAAACTAAATCAAACATTAACTGCCAAAGCAAATGGAATAGAGAACAGACTGAACACAAATGTTCTAAATCTTACGGCAACATCCCAAACCATAATGGCCAAGCTTACGGAGAACAACCACAGAGGTAAATATATTATTTAATTGATTGAGTGATTGATTGACTGGTTGCTTGATTGAATGAGTGAGTGAGTGAGTGAGTGAGTGAGTGAGTGAGTGAGTGAGTGAGTGAGTGAGTGAGTGCTTCTCATTCAAACCAATGTAATTTCAAGAATATCTAAAACTAAACAGAAATGAGAAAGATGATAGGACAAGAAGTACGACGACTTTTTACTACCTCTGGGAAAGTATGGAGAGTTGAAATGGGATGAAAAATGTAATCTCTCGTTTACAATGTGTCTCCATGTTTTCTCGCAATTTACAAAAGAGATCATTGACGTTCAGTGAGTGTGACACTCTCTAACCATGCTTACAACTATGTTCCATTGTCAGGTTGTCCGTATTATAACATGATACGATCTTCTGTCATCTAGATGTCACCCCCTTCGCGCGAAGTATGGACGCAATGAACGGTTCTGTTGGTTGAATCCTGAGAACCGTGACGGGTACTCGTTTAATAATCCAATAACACGATAATGGATTGATCGATCGATTGATTCATTTATTTATAGATTTATGTATTGATTGATTTATTTGTGCTCAGCCATATTTCAGCTATAGACTATCACGAATTTATTAGTTATCTAAAATTCGAAAAAAACTTATATGTTTATTATTAATTAATTATCAAACAAATAAAAAGGATAAGCAAAAACAAAATATACCTAAATATCTATATTTAATAATAAACATGTCAATAACTATCAGGGCTCGGGTGGCTCAATGAGTTAGGTAGTTGGATTACCTAACAACTTATACAAGCCTATCACCAATACGGCGTGGGTTCGGGCCAGGCTTTGTAAATTACAAAAATGGTGCCCTCGACTCGCAGCCGCAAGTGATAAAATTTACCAGTTGCTTGCCCATGGTCGGTGGTTCTCTCCGGGTACTACGGCTTCTTCCACCACTAAAACTGGTCGCTTTGATATAGCTGAAATATTGCTGAAAGCGGCGTTAAGAACCAAAAATCAAATCAAATCAAGTCAATAACTATCCGATGTCGGCTGTTTATTAAAAACATTCAGTTTTCTTGCATTCAAAAACTTTTATATTATTTGAGCTTTCCAATCTTTTGATTTTGAGCGTACTTGATGATTAGTGTTTTTTCGTCTAGAATCAGATCGTGCGCACTAAATTAGATATCTACGTTTGTATTACTGTAACTGTCGATACATCTACTGGTGAATTATTAGTCTCCGTGGGTATCATCTGCCAATTAATCAGTGGTTCGGCACAGACAAAATGAAGGTTATTACAGAATCACACCGTGCGTACTGAATTATATATATACGCTTTTATTACCATAAATATACATGGAGATATGATGCTACACATGATTACTTATAAACATCTCCATATAAATTAATCTTAGAACCACCTGTCATTTTATACGTGTTTTGATTGGTTTAAAAAGTTGAGATTATTTGTAAATGTTCTTAATCTTAAAATAGACGTCTTTCTCAGGGCGTCGCGAGCCATTGTCATCAGGTGGTTTTCTTTAAATGAGGCACATTTGGGGTTATTTAAATTTATTTCCGATTATTTGCCTTATTTTGAAAAAATAAATATATTTTTCAATATCTCAATAAAAAAAGTTTTAATTAATTTATACGGAATTGATCGAAATTATTTATTCGGTTCATTCGAAATAACCTCAATCAGGTTGTACACACCCTTGCGTGACCCGGTTATTTCTTCATGAACTGAACAAAAATTGCGATTAATTCTTAAGTATATTCATAAATTTATAAATATTGATAATGTGGACCAGTTCGAAATTTAGCCATATTATTTTACATATGCTTTTCAAAGAAAGTTTTGCAACACTTATATTTTTATCAATTTCAACAAATAATACAAATGCAACAATGTCAACATTATGCAAAGATAAAAAGATAAACATGTCCTTTCATCTGATTAATTTCCATTTTGCTAAATTTTAAAATCCAATTCAAACGATGCTGTTGAAGTACGCTAGCGTCCAAATTAAATTTCACAACCTTCAAGGGAATGTCAATTTCACTGTTCAATAAGCGATATGTCATCCCCTAGAATTAATGCATGCTGAGAAACGCCTTCTCATGCTTCCAGTACAACGTCTAATGGTTGCTTGGGAAATGGTCTGCCATTCTTGCGTCAGTCGATTGCGCAAATCGTTCAGTGTCTGAAGTGGATTATTACGATATGTCCTTCTGCCAAGTTTGTCCCAAATAGGCTATATAGGGTTTAAATCAGGGAAGTTTGCAGGCCAGTCTATCCTAGCGATGTTGTTTTGCTGCACAAAGTCATTTACAATGCGGCCACGGTGGAAGCTAGCGTTATCGTCTTGATAAATTGGTCGTAGTCCGATTCGTCTTAAATATTGCATAACTATCGGACTCAATATCTCATCAATGTAACGCTGAGATTTCAAGTTTCCCTTGATAACGTAAAGCTTGGTTCTTCTATTTAATGTTATTTCTGGCCATACCATCAAGGACGCCACACCAAAACGATCGTGCTCCATGGTGGTGGCATCAGTATATCGCTTCCCAAAACGGCGGAAAACAAGGATTCGATCATCATTAATCCTTAAATTAAATAGTGATTCGTCCGAAAAGCAAACAGTGGACAACTGACGTGCTGTCCAGCGAGATGGTGTCGAAACCAATCCAAACGTAATCTCCTATGATGCCGAGTAAGGGGATATGCACAACAGGACGTCTTGGCCGAAGGTTTCTCGAGCGTAAATGGTTATGAATTATCTTATCTGAGACATTCACACAAACGGTGTACTTCATTTGGCAATGTACGGGGCATCAAGTGTTCGATTTCTTAAACTGAGAGTTCTTATGAAGTTGTCTTGAAGGTATGTTATCACTCTTAGACGCCCAGACCTAGCACTATCAAACACGGAATTGGTGGCATTAAAGAGAGTAAAAAGTCTTGAAATTGTGCTAGGGACAACTTCAAATGTAACTGGAACGTTCCTACAGGATAAACCTGAATACAACATCCCAAGAGTCCTATTTCTGTCATTGTTACTCAGAGACCGTCTTCTACCCATTTCATATGACGATTCAAAATCAATATTAAACAGACAACTCGACGTGCTTATTAAGGTATCAAGCAAACCAAACACACCAACAGGTAACGTTTGTTATATCTCTGTTGTTTTTTGAGACACAGATAATTTAAGGTTCTTTTTTTTTAATTGAAGGCATAATAGCGTCACGTGTACGAAAACCGGAAATGGACCAAATTCAAATAATCTTTTGAACAAATTCTGAAAACCATAACATTTATGTTTAAACTGATATACTTAATTCTAATTGGCAATCATTGCTTTATTTTTGGTGCATATAAAACCTATACAAAAAGCCAGTGTTCCAAAAAATGTTATCACTAGTATATTATATTTTTGACATTGTCATGTGCCTTTCTTACATATGATGTAGCAACGCTCCATTAAATATTTCTTTCACAGTTGCAGAATTGCAAGCACTCGTAATCACCCTCGGTTTTATTAAAATAGTTTAAAACACTCTTCCACCTTTCTCTAGTCGTGTGGGTGAAGGATTGAAAAGGCTCTCACAAATTTATATATATATTTCGATTAATATATAAATATGTATTTATTTTCAGTTGCGCTCACAACCTGTTCCACTAATGGAATTGTCAAGAACGGAGATGTTATCAAATTCCCCAACGTTAAGAGTAATTACGGCCTACAAAACATGACACAGTTCAAACAGACTGGAATATTTACGTGTGAACAGAAAGGACTGTATATGTTTTCCTCCAGTATGATGACATCTGCAAATGATGCATACTTCAGATGGAATGTAAACTCTAAAACTTTGTCCGGAACATATGTAGGTGGTAACGCTAATCAATATAAATCTGGATCTGGAATGGTTACAGTAGAACTAGATGTTGGTGATACTGTGTCTTTGAAATCTGAAAGGAGTAGCATATTCGTTCATGGATACTCTTGTTACATACTTATTAAAATTAAGTAGAACTATGTATCTCTTTATAATTATGTCAATATAGTACTATAGAAAGAACAGTATTGTTATATGTTGGTAATCTTATTCTAATTATATGTGATAAATATCTAAATTAAGCCGAATTAGGTACGAAATCTTAAAATGAAAGTAGATCACCATAAGTTTTTATTCCGTACGAACGTCATGGTATATGACATCTCGTTTAAACAAAGAACAACTTACATATTTGTCTTCAAAGGAATTTATTCATTGCATGTTTGATGACATTATATTGACTGATTATTTGTCGTTTAACGTCAATTGAGAGGTATCTCAACTATATTCAATATAAAAAGATACGAAAGGTGTATGGCTAACATTGCAATCCTATAAATCCTTGTGCTTTCACTTTTACTATATTTAATCTCCTCTTGACAGGATACGTCATATGACCACTTATATGTTCCACTTGTCGTAAACACTTCCCAGTCCTTTCCTCTTTCATGACTTATCACCGGGTTGGTGACTAGATTAACACAATGAGAGTCACTTGTCGAGCAGGAACTGCTAACCCTTCCGGAGTACCCCGGTTTTTAATATGGTTCCTGTTACTCGATCTTTAGTTTTATGTGTATGTTTTGTAGATCATTGTTTGTCCTTTTGTGCTTTTTCTTTTTGCCAATTTGTTTTCTGTCCTTCTTCGATTTACGGATTCTGATTACCTTTTTGTATCTTCAAACTCTTCTTACAATTACAGTTATATGCATCGTTCTATTTAAAACATTAAGTCTTATGTAAATTGCATAATATGCGGACGCAACATACCTTGACGGTTTGTATCTATGTAAGCTTAATTCGGGTGAAATGACAATTCCTGTCATTTATTCTTACAAACTTCCATTACTGATTTATAAGAAAGAGCATTTTAATTTCACACATGTGAAACTTTGGACCCAGAAATCTAGGGACTGCACAGTTCAGAAGCTTTCGCTTGAACAAATGACACAAAAATTGTCTTATTTGTATAACTGGTTCTTTAGAATCAATTAGCTAAAGATTTACTCTATTTCACCTTTTTATCCCCCAAGTGACCAAAAGCTTGAATATACCAAAGGAGTAATCATAATTCGTAAATCAAAGAACAGATAACATAATGTTCAAAAGTCTGAACATATCAAAGAGAAAATCAGAGGTCGTAAATCGATAAAGGACACGCAACACACAATTGCCAAAGGTTTCAAGATTCCAAAGGGATTATTAGTAGCCGTAAATCGAAGTACGGCCTTTACAATGACCAAACATATGAATTGATTGATTGATTTTTTAGAGTGTTTTAATGCCACTTCCAGCAATATTTCAGCTATATCATGGCGACCAGGTTTAGTGGTGGAGGAAGCCGGAGTACGCGGCGAGAACTACCGACCCTGGGAAAGTAACTGCTAAGCTTTATTGAGTGCACCTTTATTATAATTTACAAAGCTAGGCGCGATTCCACAGCGTATTGGTGAAGATACCAAAGGAGTAATCAGAATCCGTAAATCAAAGGACAGAGAATACAACGGCCAAAGGAAAAAGGACAAAGGGCACACAACGGTTTACAAAACATGAAAAATATGACTAAAGATCGAGCAACACGAATCCCATTAACAACCTGGGGTAAACTCAGGTGTTTCTATAGTAACAAACCTGGTCATAAGGTATCAATAATGAAAGGATATGATTGTGATTAGGACAACATGCCCTTAGTATGTAACACAAACGAATACTTTGTTATCATGTTCGGTGAATTTCAAGTTCCTTGCTCATAACATACAACTTACGGCAGCTTTTAATGAATGATAGCTGGTGGTACATGTTCCTTCTAATAAGTAAATGATAATCTAGGGAACGGAATTTGTAAAAGTGATACCTCACTTGTTTTCCAATCACACCTGCTATTTGCTATCTTGTATTTGTGTTTGACTTTCTTTCAAATAAAATATAGTTTACACTAAATGATAATATATTCCGGTTTCTTCGTCACCCTAAAGCAGTTATGGATATGGATATGATTATAGCTGAAATACCTCACATTAGACATGAAGCAATATTCCATCAATTAATACGTAAATACTGAAATATATGTCCGTTATTTATAGTGAGTGTTTGATTGTTGCTTAACGCAAACTAAGCAATTTTTCAGCTATACCATGGCGAAAAAAAGTTAATTAGCAATACTATGATGATGGGTCGGCTTTGTACTAGACCAACACGCTTAGTTTGTTGTTTTTCATAGTGCTAGCTCACTGAAACCACAGTCCGCGGATAGACATATTGTCGCATTCAGACACATTATCCTGATTGCGATCCAACCAGTCTTTGCTCTTTCTCCTTGATGCTGCGTGCTTAGCGGAGAAGCAACACATACCAATTATATAGTCTTTGATTTGACCCGATTGGGACTCGTACCCACGATCTACCGCATCCGAGGCGAGCACGCTAGCCAAAACACCACCGATACCAAGTGGTTCTAGAGAAGAGTTGCTTTTTAAATTGACCAATCAAAAACAAGAATTGCAGGTAGTGGCCAGGTTTGCTAACAAATCAAGATGATATGAGTAATTTTGATAGAGGACCTCTCATAGATGGTTCCTATTAAGTTTTGGTTCATTTGGCCAAGCAGTTTCAGAGAAAAAATTGTTTATAATTGACCAATCAGCAAAAAAAATTGCCTGTATTTCAATAAAGCTTTGGTTCATTTGGCTAAGTGGCTTTAGAAGAGAAGATTAAAATATGAAAAGTTAAAGGACGACAGACGACGAACGCCAAGTGATGGCAAAAGTCCACGTTGCCTTCGGCTAGGTGAGCTAAAACAAAAGGGACTATCATAAGTCGTAAATCGAAGGACAGCTAACGCAATTGCCAAATTTTTGATAGTACAAAAGGGTTAATCAGAAGCGCTAAATCGAGGAACGACAGTCAAATATAATTGTCAAAAGTTTGAAGATACCAATTGGGTAATCAGAACCATAAATCGAAGGACAGACAACACAATGGTCAAAAGTTTGAAGAAACCAAGGGGGTAACCAGAAGCCGTCAGTCGAGGAAGTAATACAAAAATGGTAATAAGAAGCGTAAATTAAAGAAGGACAGAGAATACAATGGCCAAAAGAAAAAGATCGAGCAACGCGAACCCCACTAAAAAGCTGGGGTGAACTCAGGTGTTACTATAGTAACAAACCTGGTCATACGTCGTGAATGATGAAAGAATATAATTGTGATTATGACAACCTGACTCAGGGTGTGACGTAAATGAATACTTTGTTATCGTGTTCGGTGAATTTCAAGGTTCTTGCAAATACAAGTAACATACTACTTACAGCAGCTTTTAATGAAGGATAGCTGGTGGTACATTTTCCTTCTAATAAATAAACCATAAGCTATTCCGGTTTCCTTGTCACCTTTATTTCTTACAACAGTTATGGATATGAATATGCTAGTAGATGAAATACATCTCATTAGACATGAAACAATATTCTATCAATTAATACTTACAAAATTATTCTTAAATACTGAATTAGATGTCCGTTATTTAGATTAACGCAAAATAGTTAGTCTTCTTGTGTCAAAACATATTAGTGGCTCTTCGCAGTCATTCTTATTTAAAACTGACATGGCATAGCTTTCTACGATTATGTTTTAAAAATTCATATTTTGGTTGATGAGTAATAATATCTTCTCGGCCATTCTCGCTACCGATTCAGTGTGGAATGCCTAGCGAAAATGGCCGAGTAGTTACGATTGAGATGCTATGGACATCTCAGTAGCACAAAGAAGTTTCATTCGTGGAATAAGCCTTGCATAAGAATAGATACATTTATATATATTGATCCATCTGAGAATTGAAGCATAGCGTTTTGCATTGATACAACCCAGTTGCCATAAATAAGTGTTGTTGTTCTGCAACCAAGTGCAAAGGATATATTGCTTGGTAATATTAGTTTGACTGTATCAGCTAATTAACTAATAAAAACGTAATAACAAATTTAAAGTGCACGATGCATTTCAGTAATAACATTCAAATTCAAAAGACTGGAAAAGCCAAATAATTATGAATGCCATCAAGGACGTTCTTGTCACAGAAGCACTATATTCAATCCAATGACACTCCTATATATAGTCTTAAAATCGGATATAAATGTCAATCACAGATAAATCTAGTAGACCGCGGTCACACAGATTGACAAGTAACAACACGTATATAGATAAGATGTATTAAATAGAATTACCAAACTGATAGATCAGAGTTAGCAAAGCAACACGCAATGTTCGTTATGATTTTTCTGTGCGTTCTGCCTACAGCAAAGTATTTCCTTATAGACGTTTCCACACCAATTCCTACAAAAGCGAACACACTCATAACTGACGGTCATTACAATGCGTTAATGGATTTTTTAATGCAGGAAAGGCAGTCGCGCCAAAATCTCGAAAAGTATGTGATTCAATTAAATCCGAAAATGACAGAAATGGTAAAGGATGTCGCAAGTACGAAAACAAAAGTTGGGGTCCTTGAGAAATCACCTTCTTATGTGAATCTGTAAGAAGCATTTCGTGCACTTAAAAATAATAGTGAAATAATGAAACAAGCATATGATAAACTCCTTCTGGAACATAATAATCTCAAAGTCGAAGTCAATGTCGTCACTAAAAGGAACAACCAACTTCAAATCGAGGTAGATAGTTTAAAACAATTAAAAAATATTGTTCCACTTCAGAGCCTTGCGAACGTAAACAATTTTACCGTGCATTTAGAAAAGGAAATTCAGAGCACAAATAGCATGGTAAATAAGGTTCTGTCTGACGGAAATGCTCGAAAACAGGATTTTAGTGCACTAGTGAATGCTACAAATGTACTGAAAACACGATTATCTGATACACAATTATATATGGACCAGAAATACAAAGACACAAACAGCATTATAAATAAGGTTATGTCTGACGGAAATGCTCGAAAACAGGATTTTGTTGCACTAATGAATGTTACAAATGTACCGAAAACACGATTATCTGAAACAAAATTATTTCTGAACCAGAAATTGAACGCCATTGAAATTAAGTACAATTTAACACTAACCGCCAACGTAAACGAATTAGAGAACAGAATGAACGCAAATATTCAAAATCTTACGGCAACATCTCAAACCATAATGGCCAAGCTTACGTAGAACAATCGCAGATGTATATATATTATTTGAGTGAGTGAGTGAGTGAGTGAGTGAGTGAGTGAGTGAGTGAGTGAGTGAGTGAGTGACCGTACCGAAAGCTTCTCCTTTATGATTGATTGATTGATTTATCGTGTTCATCGCCACTTTCAGCAATATGTCAACTATATCATGGCCGCCAGTTTTAGTGGTGGAAGAAGTCGGAATACCTGGAGAGAACCACCGACCATGGGCAAGCAACTGGTAAAGTTGATCACTTTCGGCTGCGAGTCGAGTGCATCCTTTTTGTAATTTTCAAAGGCGGGTGCGAACCTAAGCCGTATTTGTGATATGCTTGTATGAGTGGTTAGGTATTCCAGCTACCTAACTTATTGAACCACCCGAGCCCTGCTTCTCCTTCAAATCATGTGAGCCACTGCATTTCAGGAATATCTAAAAACTAAACAGAAATGAGATGAAAGGTTGTAGGACAACCGGTAGGACGACTTTTGACTACCTCTGGAAATGATAGGACAAGAAGTACGAATACTTTTTACTACCTATGGGAATACTAGCATATGGAGATTTGAGATGGGATGACAAATTTAGTCTCTCGTTTACAATGTGTCTCTTTTTTTCTCGACATTTACAAAAGATACCATTGACGTTCAATGAATATGGCACTCTCTAAAGATGTTACTAACTATGGTCCATTGTCAGGTTTTCTGTATTATAACCTGATACGCCTTTCCGTCATCTAGAGGTCACCTCTATGCACGAATTAGGGACGCAATGAACGGCTCTGCTTGATGATCGAGAGAACCGTCACGGGTACTCAGTAAATCGTTTGATCATTGATTTATCGATCGATTGCGAGATTGATTTATTATTGATTTGTGATCAGCTATATTTCAGCTATATATTGGCACGAATTTATTAGTTATTTAAAATTCGAAAAACTTATATGTTTATTATTACTTAACTATTATACAAATAAAAAACATAAGCAAAAACAAAATATACCTAAATATCTATATTTAATAATAAACATGTCAATAACTATCCGATTTCGACTGTTTATTTAAATCATTCAGTTTTCTTGCACTCAAAAACTTCTATGGTATTTGGGCTTCCCAATACTTAGATTTTCAGCGTACTTGATGATGTTTTTTTTTCGTCCAGAATCAAGTGGTGTGCACTAAATTAAATATATCACATATTTGTACGTTATCCGTACCGTTTTGCATGTGTGATAAACGAAGACATTCCCGATCCATATCAGTGCCCGGGCTAAATAACCAGTTATTGTGCCCTGTGTCGATGACGTCATTGTGACACCTAAGCAAACATCATACAAAAAAACCGATAAAACGGAGATGAAAAATATCAATACAAAACGTAAAACTGAGAGTAGCATAAGGATATTCAAGGATTGGTTATCAACAGTGGGAGAACACCGTAATCCTGAATATATTGGAGTCGAGGAGATGTACATGCACCTGGCAAGATTTTTTTTTCAGCGCGCACGAAATTCAAACAGGATTACGAACCCGATTCATTGAAATGTATCCAAGCTTCCATCAGTAGATATCTTAGTGATGACAAATGTAGATGTTTACGCCATCGTATCGATTATTGAGAACTATGAAAATAAAACAGTTACTCTAAGTTTCATCAGTAATAACTCAGTCCGGTCAACGGTTACTAATAATAACTCTAATAAACTTTATCACTTGTTGCTTCGAGTCAAGTGCACCTCTTGGTAATTTACAAAGCTGGGAGCGAATCCACGGCGTATTAGTGAAGATACCAAAGGAGTAATTAGAATCCGTAAATCAAAGGACAGAGAATACAACGGCCAAATGAAAAAGGACAAAGGGCACACAATGGTTTACAAAACATGAAAAATATTACTAAAGATCGAGCAACACGAACCCCATTAAAAACCTGGGGTGAACTCAGGTGTTACTATAGCAACAAACCTGGTCATAAGGCATCAATAATGAAAGGATATGATTGTAATTACGACAACCTGCCCTTAGGATGTAACGCAAACGAATACTTTGTTATTGTGTTCGGTGAATTTCAAATTCCTTGCACATCAAATACTACTTAGTCAGCTTTTAATGAGTGATCGTTGATGGTACATTTTCCATCTAATAAGTAAATCATGAACTATTCCGGTTTCTTTGTCACCTTAAAGCAGCTATGGATATGGATATGATTATAGCTGAAATACCTCACATTAGACATGAAACAATATTCCATCAATTAATGCGTAAATACTGAAATAGGTGTCGTTATCTATAGTGAATGTCTGATTGTTGCTTAAAGCTAACTAAGCAATTTTTCAGCTATATCATGGCGAGAAAAGGCTACATAGCAATAATATGATGATGTGGTCGGCTTTGTACTAGACCAACATGCTAAGTTTGTTGTATTTCATATTGCTAGCTCACTAAAACAACAGTCCGCGGATAGACATGTTGCCCATTCAGACACATTATCATGATTCCGATCCAACCAGTCTTCGCTCTTTCTCATTGATGCTCCGTGCTTAGCGGAGAGGCAATAGTTATATAGTCTTTGGTTTGACCGGATTGGGACTCGTACATACGATCTACCTCACCCGGGGCGAGCACGCTAGCCAATACACCACCGATACCAAGTGGTTCTAGAGACGATTTTTCTTAAATTGACCAATCAGAAACAAGAATTGTCTGTAGTGGCCATGGTTGCTAACAAATCGAGATGATATGAGTAAATTTAATAGAAGACCTTTCATAAATGATTCCTACTAAATTTCGGTTCATTTGGCCAAGCGGATTCAGAGAAGAAATTGCTTTTAATTGACCAATCAGAAAAAAAATGCCTGTATTTCCATAATGCTTTGGTTCATTTGGCTAAGTGGTTTTAGAGGAGAAGATTAAAATATACAAAGTTAACGGACGACAGACGACGAACGCCAAGTGATGGCAAAAGTCCACGTTGCCTTTGGCTAGGTGAGCTAAAGCAAAGGGGCTATCATAAGTCGTAAATCGAAGGACAGCTAACACAATTGCAAAATATTTGAAACTACCAAAGGGTTAATCAGAAGCGATAAATCGAGGAAAGACAGGCAAATATAATGATCAAAAGTTTGAAGATACCAAAAGGGTAATCAGAAGCATAAATCGAAGAAGGACAGACAGCACAATGGTCAAAAGTTTGAAGATACCAAGGAGGTAACCAGAAGCCGTCAGTCGAGGAAGAACAGACAGCACAATGATCAAAAGTTTGAAGAAGCCAAGGGGGTAACCAGAAGCCGTCAGTCGAGGAAGCACAGACAATACAACAACCAAAAATACCAAAATGGTAATCAGAAGCCGTAAATCGAAGAAGGACAGCGAATATAATGGCCAAAAGAAAAAGGACAAAGGACAAACAATTATGTACAAAACATTACACAGAAAACTAAAGATCGAGCAACGCGAACCCCACTAAAAACCTGGGGTGAACTCAGGTGTTACTAAAGTAACAAACCTTGTCGTAAGTCGTCAATAATGAAAGGATATGATTGTGATTACGACAATCTGCCCTTAGTATGTAACGCAAACGATTACTCTGTTATCGTGTTCGGTGAATTTAAAGTTACTTGTACGTAAAATACTACTTACATCAGCTTTTAATGAGTGATCGCTGGTGGTACATTGTCCTTCTAATAAGTAAATCATAATCTATTCCGGTTCCTTGTCGCCTTTATTTCTTAAAACATTTCTGGATGTGAATATATCTGAAATACCTCTCATTAGACATGAAACAATATTCTATCAATTAATACTGAAATACTGAAAGACATGTCCGTTATTTATAGTGAGTGTCTGATCGTTGTTTAACGCAAACTCAGCATTTTTTTTCAGCTATACCATGGCGAGAACAATTTAATTAGCAATGATATGATGATGTGGTCGGCTTTGTACTAAACCAACACGCTTAGTTTGTTGTTTTTCATAGTGTTAGCTCACTGAAACAACAGTCCGCGGATAGACATGTTGCCCCATTCAGACACATTATCCTGATTCCGACCTAAACAGTCTTCGCTCTTTCTCCTTGATGCTGCGTGCTTAGCGGAGAAGCAACAAACACCAATTATATAGTCTTTGATTTGACCCGATTGGGACTCGTACTCACGGTCTACCGCACCCGAAACGAGCAGGCTACCCAATACAACACAGATGTGGTTCCGTTAGTCAGACTGACGCAAATAGTTATTTTTCTTGTGTCAAAGCACATTAGAGGCTCTTTCCAGTAATTCTTATCTAACACTGATATGTCATAACATAAAAAACGTATATTTTGGTTGATGAGTAATCGTAGCTACTCGAATATTCTGGCTTTCGATTCAGTTTTGTATGTGTTTCGAAAATTGCCGAGGAGCTACGAATGAGACACTATGCATATTTCAGTATCACAAAGAATTTTCATAAGTGGAATAAGTATTGTATAAGAATAGATGCAGATATATCTTGATTCTGCTTAGAATTGAAGCATAAGCTTTTGATATTAATACAACCCATGTGCCATAAATGTTGTTTATCTGCAACTAAGCATAAAGGTCGTACTGCTTGGTAATATTTGCTTGAATTTATCAGCTAATTACATAATAAAAACGTAAATAGATAATTTAAAGTGCAAAACGCATTTCAGGAATAACCTTCATCACGTACGCTCAAAGTCAAAATATTAGAAAACCAACTAATCATGAATGTTATCAAGGATGTTCTTGTAATACAAGCAGTATTTTCCTTCTAATGACTCTCCTATATATACTTTTAAATGGGTTGAAAGATATAAATGTTAGTCACTGATCAATCTAGAACTCGGTCACACAGATTGACAAGTAACAACACGTGTATATATATGATGTATTGAATAGGATTACCAAACTGATAGATCAGAGTTAATAAAGGAACACGCAATGTTCGTTTCGGTATTTCTGTGTGTTCTGTCTCTGGCAACGTTTTTCCTCATAGGCGCTTCCACACCAATGCCTCTAAAAGCGGACACAATCATAACTGACGACCATTTCAATGCATTGTTGATATTAAACAAGCAGGAAACACAATCCCGTCAAAATCTCGAAAAGTATGTGAATCAATTAAATCAGAAGATGACAGAAATGGCAAATGATGTCGCAAGTACGAAAACAAAAGTTGAAGTCCTTGAGAAAACTAATTCTTATGCGGATCTCCAAGAAGCGTGTCGATGTGAAATAATGAAGCAATCATATAATTCACTCCTTCTGGAACATAACAATCTCAAACGCGAGGTCAATGTGGTTACTCAAAGGAACATTCAACTTCAAATCGAGGTAGATTATTTAAAACAATTAAAAACTATTGTTCCACTTCAGAGCCTTGCGAACGTGAACAATTTTACCCTACATTTAGAAAAGGAAATTCAGAACACAAATAGCATTGTAAATAAGGTTCTATCTGACGGAAATGCTCGAAAACAGGATTTTATTGCACTAATGAATGTTACAAATGTACTGAAAACACGATTATCAGATACACAATTATATTTGGACAAGAAATTCAAAGACATTGAAGCTATGCAAAATTTAACCGAAAAATCAGATCACGAATTAGAAAGCAAAATGGATAAGATAAATCAAACATTAATTACCAAAGCAAATGGAATAGAGAACAGACTGAACACAAATGTTCGAAATCTTACGGCAGCATCCCAAACCATAATGGCCAAGCTGACGGAGAACAATCACAGAGGTAAATATATTATTCAATTGATTAATTTAATGATTGTTTGATTGTTTGATTGAGTGAATGAATGCGTGCGTGCGTGGGTGAGTGAGTGAGTGAGTGAGTGAGTGAGTGAGTGAGTGAGTGAGTGAGTGAGTGAGTGAGTGAGTGAGTGAGTGAGTGAGTTTACCGGAGGCTTCTCATTCAAATCATGTGAACCACTGCAATTTCAAGAATATATAAAACTAAACAGAAATGAGAAAGATGATAGGACAAGAACTACGACGACTTTTTACTACCTCTGGGAAAGTATGTCTGTAATATAACATGATACGATCTTCTGTCATCTAGATGTCACCCCCTATGCGCGAAATATGGACGCAATGAACGGTTCTGTTGGTTGAATCCTGAGAACCGTGACGGGTACTCGTTTAATACTCCAATAAAACGATAATGGATTGATCGATCGATTGATTCATTTATTTATAGATTTATGTATTGATTGATTGATTTGTGCTCAGCCATATTTCAGCTATAGACTATCACGAATTTATTAGTTATCTAAAATTCGAAAAAACTTATATGTTTATTATTAATTAATAATCATACAAATAAAAAGGATAAGCAAAAACAAAATATACCTAAATATCTATATTTAATAATAAACATGTCAATAACAATCAGGGCCCGGGTGGCACAATGAGTTAGGTAGTTGGATTACCTAACAACTCATACAAGCCTATCACCAATACGGCGTGGGTTCGGGCCAGGCTTTGTAAATTACAAAAATGGTGCACTCGATTCGCAGCCGCAAGTGATAAAATTTACCAGTTGCTTGCCCATGGTCGGTGGTTCTCTCCGGGTACTACGGCTTCTTCCACCACTAAAACTGGTCGCCATGATATAGCTGAAATATTGCTGAAAGCGGCGTTACGCATCAAAAATAAGATCAAATCAAATCAATAACTATCCGATGTCGGCTGTTTATTAAAAACATTCAGTTTTCTTGCATTCAAAAACTTCTATATTATTTGGGCTTTCCAATCTTTTGATTTTTCAGCGTACTTCATGATGGTTTTTTCGTCCAGAATCAAGCCGTGCGCACTTAATTATACGTTTTTATTACCATAAATATACATGGAGATATGATGCTATACAGGATTACATATATACATCTCCATGTATATTTATAAATATTGATAATGTGGATCAGTTCGAAATTTAACCTAGTTATTTAACATATATCTTTGACATAGAAGTAGCAACCCTCCATTAAATATTTCTTTCATCGTTACAGAATTGTAATCACCCTCGGCTTTATTAACATTGTTTAAAACACCCTTACACCTTCCTCTAGTCGTGAGGGTGAAGGATTGAAAGGAGCCTCACAAATTTATATATCTTTCAATTAATACATAAATATGTATTTATTTTCAGTTGCGCTCACTGCCTGTGCAAATTTTAGAAAGGTCAATACAGGAGATGTTGTCAAATTCTCCGACGTTAAAAGCAATTACGGTCTACAAAACATGAAGCTGTTTAAACAGACTGGAATATTTACCTGTGAACAGAAAGGACTTTATATGTTCTTCTCCAATATGATGTCAAATTCGAAGGATGGATACTTCAGATGGTATCTAAACAACTCGACATATTTCTCTGGTGTATATGTCGGTTATCAAGCTCAGTTTCAGTCTGGGTCTGGAATGGTTATACTAGAACTAGATGTTGGTGATACTGTGTCTTTGAAATGTGAAAGAAGTAACATAAGCGTTCATCTATACTCTTGTTACACACTTATCAAAATTAAATAAAACTGTGTATATCTTTATATTTATGTCAATACAGTAATATATAAAGAACAGTAGTGTTATATGTTGGTAATATTATTCTAATTATATGTGATAAATACCGAAATGAAGTAGAATCAGGTTCGAAAACACAAAATGAAAGTAGATCACCAGAAGTTTTTATTCTGTATTATCGTCATGGTATTTATATGGCATTACGCTTACACAAAGAACAGTACATATTTGTCTACAAAGGAATTTATTCATTGCATGTTTGATGATATTGTATTGACTGATTATTTGTCGTTTAACATCAATTGAGATGTATCTCAGCTATATTCAATATAAAAAGATACGAAATGAATGTGGCCATCATTTGAGTCCTATCAACCCTCCTACATTAATTTGTACTAGATTTAATCTCCATATGACAACGGATATGTTCCACTTGTCGTAAACACTTCGAATTCCCCGTCCTTTCATGATTTAACACCGGATTTATAACTTGGCTAACACGACGGGTGTCACTAGTGGAGCAAGAACTGCTAACACTCCCGGAGTATCTGAGTTCACCCCCGGTTTTAGTATGGTTCCTGTTACTCGATCTTTAGTTTTATGTATATGTTTTGTAGATCGTTGTTTGTCCTTTTGTTCTTTTTTCTTTTGGCCATTTTGTTGTCTGTTCTTCTTCGATTTACGGATTCTGATTACCTTTTTGTATCTTCAAGCTCTTCTTAGAGTTCTATTCATCGTTCTATTTAAAACATTAAGTCTTCTGTAAATTGTATCAAATGCGGACGCCACATACCTTGACGGTTTGTATCTATGTAAGCTTAATTCGGGTGAAATGACAATTCCTGTCATTCATTCTTACAAACTGCCATTACTGATTCATAAGACAGAACATTTTAATTTCACACATGTGAAACTTTGGACCCAGAAATCTGAGGACCTCCCCCCCCCCCCCAAGGAGTAATCAGAATTAATAAATTGAAGAACAGATAACACAATGTTCAAAAGTTTGAACATACCAAAGAGAAAACCAGAAGCCGTAAATCGATGAGGGAC
Organism: Gigantidas platifrons; assembly: GCA_002080005.1. Taxonomy (NCBI): domain Eukaryota; kingdom Metazoa; phylum Mollusca; class Bivalvia; order Mytilida; family Modiolidae; genus Gigantidas; species Gigantidas platifrons. Next base: position 6,696 of record MJUT01049564.1, on the reverse strand, counting down.
ACGCAACACAATCGCCAAAAGTTTGAAGATACCAAAGGGATTATCAGAAGCCGTAAACCGAAGTACAGACAGTACAATGACCAAACATTTGAAGAAACAAAGGAAGTAATCAGAATCCGTAAATCAAAAGATAGACAATACAATCGCCAAAGGCTTGAAGATACCAAAGGAGTAATCAGAAGCATAAATCGAAGAACAGACAACACAATGGACAAATGTTTGGAAAAACCAAAGGGGTAATCAGAAGCGGTAAATCGAGGAAGGACAGACAACATAATGGACAAATCTTTGAAAATACCAAAGGGGTAATCAGAAGCGGTAAATCGAGGAAGGACAGACAGCACAATCGACAAATGTTTGAAGATACCAAAGGGGTAATCAGAAGCCGTATGTCGAAGGACAAACAACACAATGGACAAATTTTTTGAAAATACCAAAGGGATAATCAGAAGCAGAAAATCGAGGAAAAACAAACAACACAATAGACAAATGTTTGAAGATACCAAAGGGGTAATCAGAAGCGGTAAATCGAGGAAGGACAGACAATACAACGGCCAAAAGTTTGAAGATACCAAAGGAGTAATCAGAAGCAGAAAATCGAGGAAGGACAGACAACACAGTGGACAATGCTTGAAGATACCAAAGGGGTAATCAGAAGCGGTAAATCGAAGAAGGACGAAGAATACAATGTCCAAAAGAAAAAGGACAAACAACGATTTACTAAACATGACACATAAAATTAAAGATCGAGCAACACGAATCCCACTAAAAACCTAGGGTGAAATCAGGTGTTACTATAGTATCAAACCTGGTCATAACTCGACAATAATGAAAGGATATGATTGCGATTATGACAACCTGTTCTTAGGATGTAACGCAAGCGAACACTCTATCGTGTTCGCTGCATTTAAAGTTCCTTGCTCATAACATACAACTTACAGCAGCTTTTAATGAATGATAGCTGGTGATACATTGTCCTTCTAATAAGGAAAGCATAAGCTATTCCGGCTCATTTGTCTCCTTTATTTAAGAATTGAGTGCATTTTGTGTGATTTTATTGGTGTGTAAAAGCGTGGACCGATGCACATTTTGTATGAAGCTCGCTAAGACTACAAAAAATGCATTAAATTCTTATAATTACATTTAAATCACACCAAAATTTAATGTAGTTGCATTTTTCGTTGTGAATTTATTTGTGTTAGATTATTTGCTGTTGGAAATTACTACGCCATTGATTGCTTACATCTGACGTCGTCATGACGACGTGCAAATTCGAGTTTCAGTTTTATTGGGATGTAAAACATCTCTTTTATAATCATGCGACCACTTCATAACCAATCATATTGTAACATTTCAATGAGAAACGGAAGTAATGTAATTATTTCTTAATACAGTTCAGGATATGAATATAGCTGAAATATCTCTCATTAGACATGAAACAATATTCTATCAATTAATACGTAAGTACTGAAATAGTTTGTTTTTGCCAATCTTATGTTTTCTGTTTTGTATATTGTTGTTTTTCCTTTTGTCCCTTTTTTTCGGTCATTGTATTGTCTGTCCATCTTTGATTTACGGTTTCTGTTTGCCTCTTTAGTATCTTCAAATTTTCCAGATAGTGGTCTTAAAATGTTTTAATACATGTTTCATGATTGCTTGCTTGTTGTCAGTATCTCAACAATATATTCAAGGTCACTAACAAATAATCGGCATGTAATGCTAAAAAGATGTCACTGAATTAGGTCTACAGACTGATGTTAGGGTTGTCATAGGCAACGAGAAACAATTTAATTTGAGAGATCATTGGTCCCGCCATTGCAAGCCAAACTTTTTTGAGCCTATCTATTTGTTCTTCTTTTTTTCTGCAACCATTCTAAACTTCTACTCATAGTCCCATCCAGGGGGCGTCGTGGACGTGATCGTATGTAGTTGGATTTATAACTATCAATGCAATCAGTGCCTATCACCACTAACTAACATTGTAAGTTCGAACTCCACTCAAACAGGTGTACTCGATACAACATTATGTGATAAAGTTTGTTAGTGATTTGCATCAGGTCGGTGGTTTTCTCCGGGTACTCTTGTTTTCTCCACCAATAAAACAAACCGCCACGATATAACTGAAATATTGTTGAAAGTGGCGTAAAGCACTAAAAGCCAGGTAGACAAGCCAGCCAGCCATATACCCAACCTCGTGTCACCCTTCTAACTATATGGTTTAATGGTTGAAAACAATAAAACAATCTATTAATCGGACACTTTTGCAACGGTCTGCTTACGACAATTCCGAATAAACTGTTATTCAGTAGAGCCAGTTAGAATATGGAACAATACTGAAAACTACCACTAGAAACTAGAAACCTACCATACTTCGATTCAACTAAGCGATTAAATTTGAGGAGGTTACAAACCTTCATTTTACTACATTGTATATTTCATACCAGACTAAGACATAGGATGTAGATCTGTGGCGTGGCAATTTATTAATGATACAAGTTGTCAATGTGTGGATGAAGACTCTATTCACAATTTTCATGAATGTTGTTATACCCCATTAACAAGATACCAATAAATACCGAGTTTGTGGACTTCTTATGCAAAACGGTGATCGAAATTGTACTTTTCGGAGATGATGCCTTATCAGACGAAATAAACTTAACCAATTTCAAATCAGTTCGACTCTGTAATACCCTCTTTCCTATCCTTCTAAATTTCCTATAATTGTCAGTATATTGTGATAGTTTAGGACAAACACCTTTATATTAAGTTTAAAGAAATAGATTTCCGATCAAGTTTCAAAATAAAAGATTGTAACGTGCACGGCGCGTTGCAGTCAAATATGTACATCCGTAATCATTGTGTATCAAGTGCCTTTTACTCGACACAAATGGTGATGTTTGTGTACCTCAGTCGATACTCGACACAAATAATTATATTGAATGTACCCCAAGTAAATATCAGACAAAAAGGTGGTTTGTAACCCAGTCGATATTAGACACCAATGCCTATATCTGCTCCAAGTGCATACTCGACATAATTAACATTGCCTATACCCAAGTCGATACTCGACACACATGATTATATCTGTATCTCACTCAATACTTGACACAAATGATTATATCTGTATCTCACTCAATACTTGACACAAATGATTATATCTGTATCTCACTCAATACTTGACACAAATTATTACTAGTATATCTCTATTCCACTCAATACTTGATACAGATGAATATTGGTCGATGCTCTCTACATAATTGCTATGCTTAAACCCCAAACGGTAGTCAGTATCAAGTGGATATTCAACACTGTTTAGTATCTAATGCATTCGGGAACGTGTCGTAGTTGGATTTACAACTACAGACAGGTAGGTGGGTTTCTCCAGGTACTCCGGTTCCTCCACCAATAAAAGTGACGATATAGCTGAAATAGTGTTGAAAGTGTTGAAAACCCAATAATCCTAACCCCTATCATAAGTCCATTTATGATAATATTTTACCATGTCAAGATAATATCGATATTGTGTCCAATAAACGATTTTGGAACCTTCGCACTGTTATATGTTCAATGTTTTGTAGAGTTAAGCACCATCTACCAGACGTACCATCGCCCTCGTTTATACACACGACGGGTCCAATGCATTAAGTAGACGATGCTTATAAATATATATGATAAGCAACCCCGTTTGTTTGAGGTGTGTATTTGACTGCATGGTTTTGAAATTTGCAATTAAAGAAAAAGATTTACCAAAGGGATAATCAGAAGTCATAAATCAAAGGACAGACAATTCAATGGCAAAAAGAAAAAAGACCAAAGGTCAACAATGATCTACCACATATTGCATAGAAAACTAAAGATCGAGCAACTTGAATCCCAATAAACACCGGGGATGAACTCAGATGCTCCAGAAGGGTAGGCATTTCCTTCTCCACATGTGGCACCCGTCGGGTTACTCTTGTTGCACAATGATGAAAGACCGAATTGTGATTACGACAAACGGAACATACACGTGGTCATTTTTACAACAGATACTCCGTAACGGTTAACCAAGTCATGGTCCCTTGAGAAGCTCCTTTATTAAATCCGTCTTCTACGAATAAACACGTAGGCCAGAAGAGGAGCACAGTTGGTACCCATACGCATGCCGAATGTCTTGAAAACACACGTCCACCAAACATAATAAATATTTTCTCAATAAAACAAATTCGAGAATATTTTTGGTAGAATCAGATTCTCTTCAAACAAACAAATAAATCTAGATTTAGCGGGGCCTCATTAAATGGTTTAATCCCGCAACGATTTTCAAGTCTGGACCTGGATATATATTGATATATTTCGTGGTTTGAATTATGCGTTCTATTTCTATTAGAGGTAGTCGCTGGAATTGATCTCTGTCACTGTTTAAATATTGTTTTCAAAATTAAGATGGAGATCAAAACTTGAAAGATTTAACATATACAGTGAAACCTGTCTAGAGTGAGTGATTGTTGCTTAACGCCAATTCAGCAACTGTTAAGCTATATCGTGGCGATAACAAGTTATTGTTCAATGAGATGATGATGAGGTCCGCTTTATTCTAGACCGACACTCTCAGTTGGATTTTTAGTGATGGTTCACTGAAACAACAGTCTGTGGGTAGACATGTCGCTCCACTCCGATATATTCTTCTGAATCCGAGACAACCAATCTTTGCTCTTTCTCCTTAATGCTCCGTGTCTAGCGGTAAAGCAACAAATACCAATTTTACAGTCTTTGGTTTGACCTGACCAGGGTTCGAACCCACGATCTACCACACTCGATGCGAGCGCTAACCATTACTCAACCGATGCGGTTGAAACCTGTCTAACACGAACCCTGAATAAAACAAAACCATATATAAATCCCAATGTAGGATTTTGTGAATATAATCAGTATTAAAAAAATAACCAAACACCTGTCCGAACACAGAGGCTGATCCCAAGGACTTTCATCAGCTTACACAGGTTTCATTGTACAAGACCTGGATACTGAATTGAATCTCTACAAAATAGACTTGTTAAATGTATAAAGTAGTTTCATATTTTTCATTCCAATATGTGATAAATAGCTTAAAATCAACCCACTGTCACTGATCCCGTTGAAAACAACGTACTTAATAAATCCCGTTCAGGCGAGGTATACTCGACACAGCATTATGTAATAAAGTTTGTCAGTGACTTGCGACAAGTCGGTGAGTTTTCTCCGAGTACTCTGGTTTCCTCCCCCAATAAAACTGACTGCCACAATATAACTGATATATTGTTGAAAATGGCGTTAAATACTCTAACCCTGACCCTAAACATATTCACAGAAAAGATCGTACTTCACACAATCATATTTAATAGCATCATCAATATAATAAACATTATGATTATTCATGTACGTGTATAATATAGAGTTCACACAATAGTCAACTTTCTATACATTTTCTGTTTTCTCTACAGTCACGGATCGCGTTGTTTACTAGCGTTACAGAGATATATGTACTTTAAAATATCATATATGAAAAATATTAAGAACAGCATAAAATACACGTTGAATACATCTATATGATAGAATCTAAATACAGCTAAGCTACAAAAAAAACAGAATAGTCCTGTTTTCTCCAATTCTGTAAATAGCGTAATACATGCCCCCGACTTTATTGCAAATAGCATGGTATAAAAATTCATTTTACCACCATTTGTTCTTATTCTCTTTGCGAGTGCAGTCTGTTTCCATTCCAAGGAAAGTAATAAAGCATTTGTGTTGTAAGCTGATGATGCATTAACATCCGCTTTGTTCTGAATTAAAAGCTCAGCTGCATCAAAATGGCCATTTTGCAAAGAAGATAACAATGGCGTCATACCGGATGTACTAGCAATATTAAGGTTTGCACAATGTTTAATAAGGAACTCAATTGTCTTTATTTGTCCCCTGGAAGCTGCTCGACATATGGCAGTATATCCTTCCTCATCCTGTTGATCAATATTACAGCCTTCTTGCAACATATGTTGAATAACGTCTGTACGACCGTTTTTAGCTGCCAAAATAAGGCAAGCGGATTCATGTAAGTGTTTATCATGAGTTTGTACGATTGAATTTACCATTTTATGAAGAATATCTAAATTAGGGTTTCTTTTTCTGTCGAATACGCTTGATGTTGTTCCCATATGTCTAAACTGTATATAATTAAACACAATCTCTAATATGCAGCTATGACACGAATTAGAGGATTTAGAGAAGCAGCATTTGTAACAGTCGGGAAATATGAATCGTGGGTCTGCTCCGAACCTAAGTAGCAATTCTACACATTCTGAATGACCATTTTTTAAAGCAGCCAGTAAAGGGGTTGTTTCAGTATTATCTGGAAAGTCAACAAACGACGCAACTGTTAGCAAATATTTTAATGCTTTCAAATGACCATTACTCGCTGCAACAAACAGAGGGGTTTGTCCTTCACATACAACATGTATAGTAACACCATTACGACACAGAAGGTCAATAATGTCACAGTGTCCGTTGCGTGCTGCGAAATGAACTGCTGTATTTCCATCAAGATTTTTATGGTTAATATGAGCGTGATTTTGAATTAATATTTCAGAAATTAGAATATAACCTTTGCTGGCGGCAATCATCAAAGGAGTGTCCTTCATATCTGATACCAAATGAACAACTGCGCCGTATTCTAGCAATGTT
>MJUT01049563.1:442226-460083 GCA_002080005.1 Gigantidas platifrons | reverse complement strand
TTATGAAATTTTCTAGAGGTTCATCGCTAATTGATATTAAATATATTAGAAAAATCAGTCCGGTTTTTAGTGGGGTTCGTGTTACTCGAACTTTAGTTTTATGTGTATGTTTTGTAGATCGTTGTTTGTCCTTTTGTACTTTTTTCTTTTGGCTATTGTGTTGTATGTTCTTCTTCGATTTACAGATTCTGATTACCCCTTTGATATCTGCAAACTCTACTTATGATTATGGTTGTTTTAAGAGTAATGGTCTTTAACCAACATATTTTACCTTCCTATCTAGTTGTCAGTTGACAACGAAGATTCATTGACCCTGTTACTGTATTGTCCATGTTTATGTAGTCATTCATTTTTTGTGATATTATATGGTTTATTTTAAGCGGATGTGAAAATGTTCAGGGCTTTTTTTTTTATTGTTTGTTAATATATGTATTGTTGTTGGAGATTCATTTATCAGGAGGGGAGGGTTGGGATCTCATTATAACCGATTTAGCACCGCCACATTTATGTCCTGTCCCAATCCAGAACCTGGATTTCCAACGGTATATGGCATGGTCGTGTTTGTGTTCAGTGAATAAGGGTAATAACAAAATTACCGAACACCGAGCAATCTTCCAAAGGGAAAGGCAAAACTTAAAAGTCAACAAACAGACAAAATCAGTCAACAAGCGGAAAACTGGGAAAACAGCTATGGCCCTGACTTGGCACAGTCATTTCCAAACAAATGGTGGGTTGAGATGTGAGATAATTATTCGTTTTGTTGATAGTAATGGATTGTTTTACCATCATCGTTTAAACTGTCCTATTATATGCCTTTACGTTCTGAGCTCCAAGTTGTGAGGTCCGTTATGATTTCCGCATGAAAACGATAATCGGTACGTCTTTAGCTCCAGTTGTTTGTAGGAGGGGTCATGATGTATTATTATGTTCGGTTCGTCTTTAGCTCCAGTTGTTTGTAGGAGGGGTCATGATGTATTATTTACGTTATTTGTGTTTGTTTGCGTATAATGGTGTTTAACTCATATCGTGTTGTATTTTTGCTCCTATTTTCTTCGTCTTGTGTACCCTGTGTTGTCAGTTTCTCTGTATTGTTCATTTTGGATTACCCCTTCGGTATTCTCTAATGTTTATTTGTCCTGTGTCTTGTGTACCCTATGTTGTCAGTCCCTTCTTTGATTACCCCTTCGGTATTCTCTAATGTTTTTTCAATAAGTCATATTTAAATGACAACAGTTTTCTTTTCAAGTTACAATTACATAAACGACTGTAGCAATATAGGTTAAAAATCACGTTTTAAAATTTACATACATTTTTTTTTCATGAATATTAAATTGAATGTCATTGATTTAGTAAAGAAAATATGCAAATAGAGGTGTCGAATTATTATATTGTAATAATTGACAACATGCCTTAGATGACTGCCATTGATAGCTAAATAGAGAAGTAATGGTGGTGTTTTAACACGATATAATATACATATAGCCATTGTTTAACAGTATATTCGTGCTAGGAAGAGAAACATCAAATCATATCTTATCTTATCAAAGGGATGAATTAATGATCGCAAGTAAATATGAGGTACTAACAAGGTAATAATTTTAAACAACCACACCCTGTGTCTGTTTTAAGTACGTGTGTTGCTTGATTCGGAACATTGTTTATTATTATCATATCATATGTTTAGTGCCTTAGACGAATTGGTGAGATGTTTTTTTTATTTAACTTTGTGTTTGCATTCTTCAGTTTTGTTTGTTTGTGTATTTTTTTATGTTTGTATTTGCTAGTTATTTGGCCAATTTTGTCTATCATGTTTAGGGGTGCCTGGTGGCTCAATGAGTTAGGTCGTTGGATCTAACAACTCATACAAGCCTATCACCAATACGGCGTGGGTTCGCGCCCGGCTTTGTAAATTACAAAAAGGGTGCACTCGACTCGTAGCCGCAAGTGATAAAGTTTACCAGTTGCTTGCCCATGGTCGGTGGTTCTCTCCGGGTACTCCGGCTTCCTCCACCACTAAAACTGGTCGCCATGATATAGTTGGAATATTGTTGAAAGTGGCGTTAAGTACCAAAAATCAAATCAAAATCTATCATGCCCTATGGTTTTCTTGGTTCCAAAGACCTTTGACTGATTTGGCTTTCGAATATTTTGACTTTGGGATAGCCCACATTCCAGAAACGTAGATATATAGATTCTCCTTCAGTTGCCCGTAGGTTACGATATTTCTCCACTCAAGAGAGTTAAATTAAACAATATTCAGTGCACACGATGCATTTCTGGAACAAACTTCATCAGCTGATTATCGAGATATTGGAAAACTAAATAACATTTGGGAGCAACAGGATGGCCAAAATTGGCTAAGGTCACCTATGTCTGAGAGAGATGAACCTTAGTTTTGATAATAACTACATAATTTAAAAACTGTAAATTTCAATGATAAATATATCTAATAAACCATGTCAGTGTCGAAACATTGAATTTAGGGGGAGGGGGGTGCTACCCTCGGGGACTACTAGTAATAAAAACGGAAATATCAAGTTTAGTGCCCATGGGGCGTTTCCGGAATAACATTCATCAGACTTATTCCAAATAGTCATGTAAGTATTGAAAATCAATAATATGGATATATTTTGTTGTACTCTTACAATGAAAAGAAAACTCTCGAAATGAAATCAAAGAAAAAATACTCGTTCGTAATTGTTAGAAAATTGTTAAAAAATTATTATAGTATATATATAAATAGAACACATTAATCAGCTGCGGGGTTTCCATCTCTTACGGAAGGGGATTCCACCTATTGTATAGTACGTACATGCATCCCTCTTGGGAGTGGTCTTTGATTTGGACCTTTTTAAGGTTATTTGATCCTTATCGTTATTTTTTACACTTTCACCCGTTCGGTTAATCTTTACATCCAGTTGTTTGTAAGAGAACCCATGTCTTCGTTACGTTATCTGTGGTTGTTTGCGTATAGTGGTGTCCAATACATTCTGTGTTGTGATTTGTTTTTCTTCGTCTTATGTGCCGTATGTTGCCAGTTTTTCTGGATTGTTCATTTTTGATTGCCCTTTCGGTATCCCCTAACGTTTGTTTACTCGAGTCAATCACAACATCCGGTCATTAGTTCCTCTCACTGTTATTTTTCACCTACATTAACACTGAGATACTGGAATACTGAGAACAGCCGCCAATAGCATCAACTCACTTGATAATTTAATGTGGCATGGCTTCCACATAAGTCCGTTTGACGCTTAAGATTAAAAGTATCAGTTGCTTTATGTACCGGCCAAAGTTCATTTTTGCCTCTGTTCTGTGTCTTGTGGCCAGTATTTCCGGTGTCTCTGGATTGTTCATTCTTGGTTGACTCTTCGGGTTTCTCTGGCCTTTGTTTGTTAATACTATATACAACACCACTGCTGTGAAACTGTGGATTGGGGTCTTGAAAGCATTCACAGTTTCCTGTTTGATAGCCCTATCTATCAAGTTGTTCCGCTCCAGAATGGTCTGCGGAAAGAAAGTGTCAAAGTTACAGGTCACAGGTGTGAAATTGGAACCATTTTGCCCTCTGGTTGTCCTAGGTGGTTGTATATATTTCGGGGCGTACTTTCAGAGAGCTTAAGCTATGGACGCTTGTGTAAATCTGTTGCCACCAGTATGGATACAAATTGTTCAATGAAAGTTCAAACAATGATTTTTTTTAGATTAAGACGAATAATTAATTTTCAATTTGCAGCGACCTTAATTGTGTACAAAAATTAATATACATGACTCCCACACTTTAACCCCGAAATCCCCTCATTGTTTTACGGTCATTACTGTTTCTAGTTTGTATGACACCGACAATATTAATGAACCGTATGAATATCAAACACGGTATAGGTGGAATATAAACTCATGTATACATGCCATTTTATATGTTAATAATTTGTTTCTCAGAAAAAAACATTATGTATGTTTTAATGATAGATACATCTTAGTTACCGAAAGGACAAACGTATTTTGTTATTACAACGATACAGTAAAACCTGCCGATGCGGTCACCTCTATTTAGCAGTCACCTGAATAAAAAAGGTCACCTTTTCTTGTCATGTCATAGAAAATTCCATATAATTTGAACCTCTTTTTAGAGGTCACCTATCTTAACAGGCCACCTTTTCTTTGTCCCAAAGGTGACCTCTTGATACAGGTTACACTGTATTTATAAATAATATTACATATACTATGGGGTACGAAGCAAGGTGAAGGTCAGTAACGAGAGTTTGTTATGAACGACAAGTTGTTTATTGTTTACAAGTATTAATTATATATTTTGATTGTCTTTTTATAATGATTTACGATTTTTATGTCACGACTTATTAGTGTTTTCTGAATTTCGTAATCGCTGTAGTGTAATGTCTGAGTTCGTATTACAAACAAATGTGAATGAACTTTGACCTTCTCCGAAGGATATGTACACTGTTATTTTATTAGCAGTGTCCCTACGTAAATTGGGGGTGCAACGTAAGGTGACTTTGCCTTGTCGAAAGGACATTTGAGAAATAAATTTGTTTCCAATTGTTTGGTTTTATTAGCAAGAGGGCTAACCTACGTAATTTAGGAGTACAGCGTGATGTAACCTTGTCCCTGTCGCCCGGGCCTTTGAAAAATAAATGCAATTAAGGCTGTTTATTCACAGATATTAGTTTTATTAGCAATGAATAGCCGAGGTAACTTACGTAATATATTCTCGATAATTATCAAGTAGTTCATGGCACTAAGGGCCATATGGCAGTTTATGGACCGGGATGTCACCCACAAAATATTATATGGACCAAAGCGAAGCTGAGGTCCATATACTATTTTGTGNAAAATTGCAAGACAGGGAAATCTCCGACACACTCGGGTAAGATTTCAATCGTTCGCTGACTCGGCGAGCCTCGTCAACGAACGATTGAAATCTTACCCTCGGGTGTCGGAGATTTCCCTGTCTTGCACTTTTGCCGGTGTTAGATTCTATATTTCTTCGCTTTCACTCAATAAGTTATCTTCCTTGCACATTGCTGTTAAAACTAATATATATGAACTTATATCGAGAAATATACTTAAGTTACCTCGGCTATTCATTGCTATCAATGTTTTTCTTCGTCAATGTTTTTGTTGCCAGTTTTTCTAGATTGTTCATTTTTTATTGCCCCTTCGGTATTCCCTAACGTTTGTTTACTCGAGTCAATCACAACATCCGGTCATTTGTTCCTTTCACTGTTACTGTTGCGCCTACATTAACACTAACTAGAATACTGAGAACAACCGCAAACAGCATCAACTCACTTGATAATTTAATGTGACATGGCTTCCATACTTTCGTGTGACGCTTAAGATTAAAAGTATCAGTTGCTTTATGTACAGGCCAAAGTTCATTTTTGCATCTGTTCTGTGTCTGGTGGCCAGTATTGCCGGTGTCTCTGGGTTGTTCAGTCTTGGTTCATTCACAGTTTCCTGTTTGATAGCCCTGTCTATCAAGTTGTTCCACTCCAGAATGGTCTGCGGAAAGGAGGTGTCAAAGTTACAGGTCACACGTGTGAATTTGCAATCATTTTGCCTTTTGGTTGTTCTAGATTGTTGTATATATTTCAGGGCGTACTTTCATGGCGCTTTTAAGCTATGGACGCTTGTGTACATCTGCTACCACCAGTATGGATACAAATTGTTCAACGAAAATTCAGAAAACAAACAATGATTTTTTTTTTAGATTAAGACAAATAATTAATTTCCAATTTGCAGCGACCTTAATTGTGTGCCAAAATTAATATACATGACTTCCACACTTTAACCCCCGAAATCCCCTCATTGTTTTACGGTCATGGCTGTTTCTTGTTTGTATTACACCGACAATATTAATGAACCGTATGAATATCAAACACGGTATAGGTGGAATATAAACTCATGTAAACATGCCATTTTATATGTTAATAATTTGTTTCTCTGAAAAAAACATTATGTATGTTTTAATGATAGATACATCTTAGTTACCGAAAGGACAAACGTAATTTGTTATTACAACGATACAGTCAAACCTGTCTATGCGGTCACCTCTATTAAGCAGTCACCTTAATAAAAAAAGGTAACCTTTTTCTTGTCATGTCATAGAAAATCTCATATAATTTGAACCTCTTTTTAGAGGTCACCTATCTTAACAGGCCACTTTTTCTTTGTCCCAAAGGTGACCTCTTAATACAGGTTGCACTGTATTTATAAATAATATTACATATAATATGGGGTACGAAGCAAGGTGAAGGTCAGTAACGAGAGTTTGTTATGAACGACAAGTTGTTTATTGTTTACAAGTACTAATTATATATTTTGATTGTCTTTTTATAATGATTTACGATTTGTATGTCACGACTTATTAGTGTTTTCTGAATTTCGTAATCGTTGTAGTGTAATGTCTGAGTTCGTATTACAAGCAAATGTGAATGAACTTTGACCTTCTCCGAAGGATATGTATACTGTTATTTTATTAGCAGTGTCCCTACGTAAGTTGGGGGTGCAACGTAAGGTGAATTTGCCTGGTCGAAAGGACATTTGAGAAATAAATTTGTTTCCAAATGTTTGGTTTTATTAGCAAGAGGACTAACCTACGTAATTTAGGGGTACAACGTGAGTTAACCTTGTCCCTGTCGCCCGGGCCTTTGAAAAATAAATGCAATTACGGCTGTTTATTCACAGATATTAGTTTTATTAGCAATGAATAGCCGAGGTAACTTACGTAATATATTCTCGATAATTATCAAGTAGTTCATGACACTAAGGGCCATATGGCAGTTTATGGACCGGGATGTCACCCACAAAATATTATATGGACCAAAGCGAAGCTGAGGTCCATATACTATTTTGTGAGTGACAGACCGGTCCATAAACTGCCATTTGGCCCGAAGTGCCATTAACTAGTTGTTATATTATACTCAATACATGCAAATCTGTCAGACGACATGTTTTTGTTATTGTATATCTAAGATAAAAAACGAGTTTGGACAAAATCCGGAAGAAAACATTATATTGATTGGGCCCGGTCCATATTTAACAAATAGTTCATGGAACTAAGGGCCATATGGCAGTTTATGGACCGGGATGTCACCCAGAAAATAGTATAAGGACCGAAGCGAAGCTGAGGTCCGCATACTATTTTGTGGGTGGCAGACCGGTCCATAAACTGCCATTTTGCCCGAAGTGCCATGAACTATTTGTTATATTATACTCAATACATGCAAATCTGTCAGACGATATATTTTTGTTATTGTATATCTAAGACAAAAAAACGAGTTCGGACAAAATCCGGAAGAAAACATTATATTGATCTGGCCCGGTCCATATACTAAAATATTGACCGCCTACGCTAACAAAGACAAATAGGGGAAATAAAAACGCAGAGTATAATATACTAAAATATGGACCGGTCAATATATTAAAATATGGACCGGTCAATATACTAAAATATTGACTGACTGTGCTAACAAAGGCAAATAGGGAAACCAAAAACGTATTTGCATAATATAAGTTCATATATTAGTTTTAATAGCAATGTGCAAGGGAGATAACTTATTGAATGAAATATGTTCAATAATAAAAACGTAGATATCAAACTTAGTGCGCATGACGCGTTTATGAAATAACCTTCATCAGGTACAGTCAATATCGAAATACTTTAAAAGTGGGAGCAATAAAACCATAGGGTTTAAACACAAAAGCCACAAGCAGCTAAAGACACATATTTCGAAGTAATGATTATGACATAAATATGTGCTGTATTAAAGGCGTAACTGAAATGTATAAATACAGAAATTCATTAATGTAATTTGTTTAAGAGCAAGAAAAACTATAATATTTCTGGTACTCTGTCTCTGTATCAAACCTCCTGAGTCGAAATATTAAATAGTATATTATTTTTCATTGTAAATAATCTGAATGTTTATATTTGTGTATTCCTGCATGCTGTAGTTGAATGTATCGTTTGTTCTTTGATGACAATCCAACTTTTGGATTTTAAATCAATAAAATCTTATCTTATCTTATCTTATCCTCTGCATGAGTTTATATCATGTATGTTTTAAATATGGTATTTTTTTATTTCAATTATAAGTTTTAATTACGGTATTTTTGGGGGTTTTTTAATTGTTTTACTGCATAAGTTTTTCTCCGGGTCCTCCAGTTTCCTCTACCAATAAAACTGACCGCCACGATATAACTGAAATATTGTTGAAAATGGTGATAAACACTATAACCATAGCCATAACCCTACTACATAAGTTTAATTCGCAATAATAAAGAAACAATTATGACTTAAAAAGAAGTACAAATGTTCTTTACAACTTGTAAGGCATGTTGTATTATTTATGATATTTTAACTTTACAAGTTTACACTGTCATTGTGTCGGAAGATGAGACAGTTGAAATATGGACCACACACGGATCACATCATATTTTATGGTTTAAACACACGATTATTGTGTTCAACATTACGACTAAAGATCAAATATTACTTCCTTGTGCAAAATTTAAAAGTTCAATACACATTTGTATTATCGAATTAAAACAGTTAAAAAGGAAAATATTAGAAGCGTTTAATGTGTTTGATATTTATAAATATAATCTTTGAATAATGAGTGATGATGAAAAAAATCACTAGGAAACATAGTCTAAAGGATCTTTGTTCCAATACAACAGGGATCCGGGTGGCTCAATGAGTTAGGTCGTTGGATCTAACAGCTCATACACGCCTATCACCAAGACGGTGTGTGTTTGCACCCATCTTTGTAAATTACAAAAAAGGGATGCACTCGACTCGCAGCTGCAAGTGATAAGGTTTACGAGTTGATTGGCCAGGGTCTGTGGTTCTCTCCGGGTACTCCGGCTTCTCCCACCACTAAAACTAGTCGCCATGATATAACTGAAATATAGCTGAAATGGCGTTAAATACCAAAATTCAAATTCAGATTCATTGCAATACAACAAATAGCAATAAAATCAAAAACAAAAAATACCACACTGTCAGAACATGTCCATAAATCACATAAAAAAATCGTAGAAAGAGGCAAGATCGATACCCCTAACACGACCATCCACTTTTCTGGCTTGGTACAGACACTTCAATAAAAAGTGGCGGGGTTAAACTAGTTTTATGAACCAAAACCTCCCCTCTTATAGATATAACGCGGTCATGCAGGTGTTTTCCGCATGAGAGTAAAATGCCAACCATCACATATAACGGAACCAACAGCTTTATTATGAAGAACGATATAATCTTGAACATTATACATTATATATTTAT
Source organism: Gigantidas platifrons (assembly GCA_002080005.1). Classification (NCBI taxonomy): domain Eukaryota; kingdom Metazoa; phylum Mollusca; class Bivalvia; order Mytilida; family Modiolidae; genus Gigantidas; species Gigantidas platifrons. The sequence continues at coordinate 450,779 of MJUT01049563.1, read as the reverse complement.
TATTATGAAGAATGATATAATCTTGAACATTATACATTATATATTTATTATTATGAAGAACGATATAATCTTGAACATTATACATTATACATTTAATATGATGAAGAACGATATAATCTTGAACATTATAAATTATATATTTAATATTCGTAACACAAAAGTTGTCATATGCATACGTTTAGTATATTATTAGAGACATTTAATGAGCTTGATATATAATATATACAGACTAATACATGGGCATATCCATATTGGCCTGTTTATCATCCCGAGACACCCATATTGGCCCGAGACGAAGTCGAGGGCCAATATGGGTCGAGGAATGATAACCAGGCCAATATGGAAATGCCCATGTATTAAACTATTTATTACATACTTCCGACGTCTAGAAAAGAGACACCCATATTGGCCCGGACCGATATGGAAATGATCTTGTAATAATCCAATAACCGGTTATTTTCCCGGGGTGTGAAAATATGGACAGTTTACTTCCGGTCATATTGAATTAGTGATATTGGTCATACAAAAATGTCTTTATTTCAACTAAGTATGTAATAAATGTATATAATACATTTCAGAATTTTATCTTATTAGTATATAAGACATGAATAATGTGTGGTGATCAGAATATCACCATGGAAACATAACAAACAAAATATATATGATTTTGTGTTAACAAAGCAAAATAATGATAGCAACGAAAGCGCTTTTCCTTTACTATTATTTCCAGTATTGTTGTAAATGATGTTTTAGTGACAACGGGAACCTTTAAACCGTAATGGAAGCGGGAGGTTTGGCGCCGTAAAATCTGATTCAATCCACCAATTCTTTAGAAATGCCTGTACCAAGTCAGGACCATTGCGGTTTTCCAGTTTCCCGGTTGTTGACTGATTTTGTCTGTTTATTGATTTATGAGTTTTGAATTTCCCTTTGGAAGATTGCTCTGTGTTCGGTAATTTTGTTATTACCCTTATTTGTAACTAAGTGAAAAATTTGCTGGTCCCACGTGTTCATTTACATACATATATTTTCTTTCTAATTAAATACCCACAATTAATTACGCCTTTAACTTATATTAATACATGTATACATATCAATTAAATTTCAGTTCTATACTAAGAAATGTGTGGGTAAATGACAGAATTATTATATGATCTATGAAGACAGCCAGTTTAATTTACTTGATCACTTACTGGCACCAATTGTTGTAACAACTTTTCCTGAATAAATTCATCATTTTTGTGTTTCCAAAGGAGTAAAAAATAGCAATAATTGTGCTGTTCCTTTACTTTATTTGTGACTAAGCGAAAAGTTGGTCCCACGTGCTCATTTACATAAATTTATTTTCTCACTTAAATTCATATTATGTATTAATTAAATTTCAGATATATTCTAAGTAATGTGTGGGTAAAAAAAATCCCCGAATTATTATAATATGATCTATGAAAACACCCAGATTGATTTATTTGATCCCTTACAGACACAAATTTTTGTAACGGTCTTTTTTCTGAATAAATTCATGACATTCTAACATTGTTGTATTGTATTCCTTACCTTATCCCATCCATTCATGATTTAATTTTAATAAGCTATAAATTTCTCCTGGTGTCATCAGAGATTTCATTAAAGTCATGTTTTCGTCGCTATTGTACGAATGTAAATCAAAATCTGTGAACGCTAGAATAATTTGACAGAGTTACAATGACATTAATGCTTAATTCTTTCGTTTCATTTCTCAGTTGATTGAAATGTCTAACGTGTAAAGCATTAAACGAGTAATATTATTAGTCATCTAAATATAGGATATAATCTCATGCCCATTCATGTGGCCATTTCTCCTCTTTGTAGTCAATAATTCCCTTGTTTATTTTATTTTTTTCTACTTTCATTTTTACTTTTATTTTCCGAATAATAATAATAGAATTTATCATCCTTCCCTCCGACTTTATCATCCTTCCCTCCGGCTATATCTACCTGCTGGCTCCATAAACAAAACTCGTATCAAAGTCCGCGTGAGCTGAGGTATTTTTCTTATTTTTATTTTTAATTTACTTTTTGTTATATCTTTTTCTTTGTACATTTGTTTTGATTTGTGTTTCGTCTGATTTACTTGCTTATTTATATTTATTATTTTTTCTTTTTATCTTATTAATCTTATTTTTACTTTTTATTTTAGTATTTTTTTCTTTTTAATAGTATTTGTCTGTCTTTGTTTTTTGTTATTTTGAGGTGATTTATTGCTTTACGTTTGTCATGGTTTTGATGTGATTATTAATCCTGTCTGTTTGGAATTTGTATCTTAGTATAGGAGATGGGATGTATCCAATATAATTAAGCTATCTTTTATTTTATTTTATATTATTTCGCGAAACGAGAATCGCCATTGAAGCAGTATATTATCCCATTCGAAGGACCTGATCTCGCCTTGGATTTTGCAAGAAATATCGTTGTCCGTGCTTTTTTGTCCTTTTTGCTTTGTTTGTTTTGTTTTTTGTTTGTTTTGTTTTGTTTTGTGTTTTGTTTTGTTTTGTTTTGTTTTTGTTTGTTTTGTTTGTTTTTGTTTGCTTTTTTTGTACAGTCGTTTTTTTCTATTTTTCTTTCGCTTTGTTTTTTTGTTTGTTTTTTGTTTTGTATTTTTTTTTCTTGTACGATCGTTATTTTTAATCCATATCCCCTCTATCCTCGAAAATATTTTCTGGAACTCTGAGCTCGTCTTGCTACAAAAATGTTATCATTTCATTGCTGTATTGAAAGAGAATCTAAGTCATTGCTCTCTCAAAAGACTCGTAAATTGTGTACTCAGTGTTTGTCTAGGTATAAAGGAAGGGGTGTCTGTACCCGATGTTTGATATGCTATTTATACTCATTAGGTTTCTTACTCCCAAACACGTTGTAAGGAAATACCATACACTACAGGGAGATAACTCTTTAGAATCAGTTGAACGTTTTGATCATATGATGTTTGCATGCAGATCTCAAGCATCTCGGTGATCAAAACCACAGAGAGAAAAGCTGCTATGTGGCTAGTGAATTTATACCTCTGAGGTTGTTGGTTTGATATTTATTACAGTGGATATATTCAAACACACTGCCAAACAAATAAGAAAATTAAACGAGCAGATCATATTTTACCTGAAGTGTATGGTACCACCTTAATTATTTGGCTTTCTACACTTCAAGGTTACCTGATGAAGGTTATTCCAGAAGCATGTCGTGTCCCTAGGTTATAAATCTAGGTCTGTATTAAAGTACATGATAAAAAGGCCACAAGAAGAAGGAGATATACACAGTATAGTATATTTCAAATGAATGTCAACAAATTCAAGGTGCATTTCATCATTTCTATTGAAATATGTACAAAAACAATGATATACCTTGATATAGGACACGTGCACTTATCGGGGACAGTACAATTAGCCTTTCTATCACTGGGTCGATACCTCTGCTGGTGAATTACTGGTCCGTGAGTGTATCATCCGCCCAGTAGATAGTGCTTCTGTCCTGACATGGTTTATTAAATATATTTATTATTGAAATTTACCTCCGTGAGGGTATCATCCGCCCAGTAAATAGTGCTTCTGTCCTGGAATGGTTTATTAAATATATTTATTATTGAAATTTACAGTTCCTAATAAAAACGTTGATATTAAAATAAGTGCGCATGACGCGTTCCCGAAGTAACCCCCATCAGGTACACTCCAAGTCGACAGATTGGAAATCCAGACAGAAAATACAATGGCCAAAAGAAAAAGGACAAATAGACAAACAATTATCTACAAAACACCAAGCAGAAAACTAAAGATAGATCAACCCCTCTATATCCCGGTAGTGAACTCGGATGCTCCAGAAGGATAAGCAGTTCTTTATCCACATGTGGATCTGTCGTGTTACCATCAACCATCAATCCTGACAAAGTCATACATTTTGAGCGACTGTAAATTGTCTTTTACCTCCAAGGAATGTGACATATTTTCCACACACAAGATACTCGTTAACGTACAGTACTAAGGCGTGTTGTGCAGTTGATTCGCCTCACATAACAGTGGATGGTCCCTTTCCTAGCAAAGAAACTAGGTGCAATCATATATCCCCGAGCTCCCTTTCGGATGAAATCTCATTAGTTACCAATGGTAATATAATTGGAATTAATTAAGTATTAATTATTCATATACAATAAATAATGTGTATAGTTCAAACAGTTCTTGAAGAAGTTCAATAGGAATAACATAGCAAAAATAGTATTACTTAACCTTAAGACCAATATATATTCGATGTCAGATGTTTTTCATGTCGCTCAACAATAACACGATGGGTGTCACATGTGGAGCAGGAAATGCCTGCACTTCCGGAGCACTGGAGTTCACCCCCGGTTTTTAATAGGGTTCGTGTTGTTCGATCTTTAGTTAGTTATTTGTGCAGTGTTTTGTAGATTATTGTTTGTTATTTTTGTCTTTTGGTCATTGTATTGTCTGTTCTCCTTTGATTTACGGCTTCTGATTACACATTTGGTATCTTCAAAACCTTTCTGTCTACATGCTTATACGATATTAAAGTACAATAATTCTGTTAAGGAATTTATACCTTAGTGTTATTACAGGTGGTTTGTGTTAGACAATAAAGTATCCTGGGAGGTATTAATCATTTTAACACATACAAAAATGTACGTACAATACAAATAGTGAAAATTCTGCTGAAACAGTTACATTTTTTATTTGTTAAACTGGATTATTTGGTAAGTCATATTCATATTGTGATTTCGAATGTAAAAATATTTGGGTTGTGTAAGTTGGGTTATGAAAGGGTTTTTGTATTTACTTATTTATTTTTCAACCATCGTTATATTTGTTAATCATAAATAAAGAAAATGGGTTGTGTATGTTGGATTAGGAAGGGGTTTTTATTTATGTTTGTTTTCCTTGGTAAGTATATATCCCATTAACTGATAAAACACCGCCATAATTATATGCCTGTACCATTTTAATTTTCATCGACATAATTATGTCGTAGCCATTTTTGTGGTCAGTGATAAAGGATGAGAGGTCATTCCTCTGCTGACCATCATTGTTCAAACTTTCTCTTCATAATTTTATAAATAATGTTTATTTGAACTGCTAGTAAGTGTCTTAGTTGACAATTAGAAATTGAGAGACATTTAAATGTTTTACTGAGTGCATGTACTATTAAATTCCAGCATTTAGATCCCATGTGTATAAACAGGCCCATAGAGGGAACAGCCGGGCGGCACCCTGAGGCCCATGAGTTATAATTAAGGGTCTAGACAAATAAACAAGAAGAAAGCTGTTTTCTAAATCACAATTCATCAATTCATTTTTGTTGTACCGATTCCTTGCTTATGCCACATCGTGGTGGACTTAGTTTGAGTATCATTATTTGGAGAGTTTCCTTTTGCCCTTGGGCCCACAAATTCTCTTGGCGACCCTGAGTACAAACAATAGGTAGTTTGCACATACCTGATTAGATTCTAAACTTATACTACGTGCAAAGGGTTGCACGGTTTAGCAAGAGCAATGGAAAGGACAACACAATTTAGTCAAGCATTTGTAGATATTTGAACCTGGATGAAAAAATCAGCGGACAATTTTATAGCATATATATATATATATATATATATATATATATATATATATATATATAATTCATAATTTGCTACATTAAAGTTTTTGAAAGATTTTTAGAAAAAAAATATGCTATTTTCATTAAATTCGCAAAAAGAGGACAATTTTGCTTGCTCACCATAATGGGAAATAACACCTACAAAACGTATGATTTTAGAATCGAAGTCGGAAATATGCAAATAATCTATTCAGGAAAACTAGACAAACCAAATTCTATTTTGCCCTTATAAAATACATTGTTTAATTTAGTATTTGTTGAAATTCATGTTAAACGGAGTGTGATGTGAATAAATATTTGCTAACCTTAATATAGAAAACTTTCCGTCATATATGTTGTTTATATGTATACGTGCACATTATACGGAAGTTTATAAATGATACAAGTTTATGCGACATAAAGGTACCACGTGTTCCAAACAATCTGGATTTCCGCGTTGTACCTCTTGTATGACTTACAAATTGAATTCACCTTTGTATTTCATACCTGTATATATATAAACCTGATATTTCAATCATTCAAATATTATCATATATACTGTAATGCAAAACATTGTTAAAAAAGCGAAACACATGTTTACAAGTAGACTATGACGTAGTATAAATAAATACAGGTAAGGAAATTTAGTTAATTTTTCTAATTAAATTTTTCCAAACAGATTGAATTATTTTGGCTTTCCAATATTTCGATTTTGAGCGTACCTGATAATGGCTATTCCAAATACGTGTCGTACGCACTAAATTTGATATCTACGTTTTTATTATAAATTTTACACCATTCTTAATTTTCATGTGATGATATTTTCCATCTTTGACAAGTTTTATAGATTAAAAGTATTATTTTTGCAAGCATTTTACATATGAAAAAAAAAAATGTTGGAGATATGTTTCTGATATGATCTTGCATCACTTTGACCTTAACTATCTTTGTATTTATAACTCTATGGGTGTTATTAAAGGGAGAGGACATGCTACCGCACAGTCAGGCCTGCTCAAGTTGTCACCTGTATTAAGCAGTCACATTTTCCTGCTTGCTATTTCATATGAAGTGAATGTCTTTTAAGAGATCACTTGTCTGGCTTAGAAGACCATTTTCTCTTTAATGAAGGTTTGACTGTATTAAGGGTTCTAGACAACAACCATTGCTTGGGGGTTGTCCCCTGTTAGTTCGTCATTACTGTCTGGATTTCCAATAATTATGATAGTCATGATTTAGTTTTAAAAAAATGCTGAATATGACGATAAACACCAGTCACGTGATTATTAATAATTTAAATGTCTTTATGAGCAGTCAATCTAAAGAGCCTAAACAATATAGTCAAAATAAATAACGTCATTTCTAACTGACATTCCATTTATATGGATCTAAAGAGCCTAAACAATATAGCCAAAATAAATAACGTCATGATTTACTGACATTCCATTTATATAGATACTTGTATCTAACATTATTTCATAATCAGGTCACTATTATTTGTTATAAGGAGAGGACTAGACGTTTTACTGCAATGCACTAAGATATGTTTATTGCAGTCTGGGTCACGATCAGAACACCTGCTTCTATGTTTATTACCTGTTCTTGACTACCTTTGGCATGACGTGCACAATTTACAACTTTCTATTCAATCTTCCACTGACATGGCTTGTTAGATATATTTATTACTGAAATTTACAGCTCTTAAATAATGTAATTATTAATAAATATGGGTAATAACAAAATTACCAAACTCCGACCAATCTTCCAAAGGGAAAGTCAAAACTCATAAGTATATAAACAGACAAAATCAGTCAACAAAACTAAGGTTCTCCTCTCTGTTAGGCATAGGTGACGTTAGCAGATTTTGGCTATCCTGCTTTGGCCATTTGTTTTCATTGCTCCCAAAACTTAAAATTATTTGACTTTCCAATCTTTCGGTTTTTAGCATGCATGATGAAGGTTATCACAGAAACGTGACGTGTGCATTATATTTGATTTCTACGTATTTATTCCATTATCTTTATTGTGTATTTGTAGTGTATTATGTTGTGTTGTATGCCATCAAAACCGTTGGGGATAAAATTGACTATCAATAAAAATTATTATATTAGTCAGAGTCATATTGGGAAAAATGGAAGGCGTGGGGGGCTTGGTAATCAACTATTGAGAAACACATTTTGCTTTGTGTGTTTACTCATCCATGAATTATCACCGGGTTTGTAAAAATAATAACACGACGGGTGCCACACGTGAATCACCTGATTTCACTCCCTGTTTTAACTGGAGTTCATGTTTCTCTATCTTTTGTTTTTCTGTGTACTGTTTTGTACATTATTGTTTGTGCTGTTGTATTTTTTCATTTGGTCATTGTAACGTATGTCCTTCGAATTACGGCTCCTGATTCTTCAAACTTTTCTTAAAAACAAAAGGACCATTTCGAATAAATTTAAATTAAAAACGTAGATATATGATGTAGTGGCCATGTTGTATTTCTGGAATAAATAAAAAAAATCTTTGAAGATACCAACGGGGTAATGAGGAGATGTAAATTATCTTCATCAGTACCAACTAAGATGGAAAGCCAAATGTTTTTTTTAAATGTATAAAGATAAGGATTAAGTAATCGTGGTTTAGACATGACGTCATTCAACATCTCATTTGAAATCAAATTGTGTAAGAAGATGACCCTTTAGTTAAAACGTTCTGCAGAGACGATAATAAACGATGGATTTTCATAAAGTACTGCGTTGACTACTATTATACCTATTTTGTCCCAGTATTGTTAAAAATGCTGTTATAGTGACAGTCGGAACCTTTAAATAATAATGGAAGCGGGAGATTTGGTGCCGTAAAATCTTATTCAACCCACCATTTCTTTGGAAATGCCTGTACCAAGCCAGGGCCATTGCGGTTTTCCCAGTTTTCCGGTTGTGGACCGATTTT
>MJUT01049563.1:423653-441480 GCA_002080005.1 Gigantidas platifrons | reverse complement strand
ATTCTAACATTGTTGGGCTAAATTTTCAGATATTTGTAAATCTATATATAGTATATGTGTAGTCAATGTGATTGTCGATTGACTGATCGTTACTTTCATGTCGTGATCATTATTTCAAATAAGAACATCGCGCCTGGCTTTTTAAATTACAAAAAAGGTGCACTCGACTCGCAGCCGCAAGTGATAAAGTTTACCAGTTGCTTGCCCATGGTCGGTGGTTATCTACGGATACTCCAGGCTTCCTCCACCACTAAAACTGGTCGCCATGATATAGCTGAAAAATTGTTGAAAGTGGCGTTAAGCACAATAAATCAAATCAATCAATCAAATAAGAACAAGCCTACAAACAGTACATCATGTACTTGGTATGTAAGAGAGTAGCACTACGATGGGTCTATGGACAGTTGTTTTACTACCATTTCAACAGTTGACATTCCTTTCAGATTCACTAGTGGAGTAGGAACCCTTCCGGAGCACCTGAGTTCACATCCGTTTCTAGCGGGGTTAGTGTACCTCAATCTTTGATTTTCTGTGTAGTGTTTTGTTTGTCCTATTGTCATTTTGTTTTGCCATTGTAATGTCTGTCATTTTGTTTTGCCATTGTATTGTCTGTCATTTTCCTATTTACGGGCTCTGATTATCGCTTTGGTATTTTCAAATCTTTCTTTTAATTCCTGGATAGTATAGCTATTTGCACCCGAGTTCACCCCAGTTTCTAGAGGGGTTAGTGTACCTCAATCTTTGTCTATGTGTAGTGCTTACTTGTCTTATCGTCCTAGTTTGTTTTGCCATTGTATTGTCTTTCATTTTCCGACTTACAGCTTCTGATTATCCCTATATTATCTTCAAACATTTCTTTTAACACGATGGGTGCCACTAGTGGAGCAGGAACTGCTTAACCTTTCGGAGCACCTGAGTTCACCCCCGGTTTTTAGTGGGGTTCGTGTTACTCGATCTTTAGTTTTATATGTATGTTTTGTCGATAGTTGTTTGTCATTTTGTGCTTTTTCTTTTGGACATTGTGTTGTCTGTTCTTCTTCGATACACGGTTTCTGATTACCCCTTTGGTATCTTCAAACTCTTCTTTTAATCTGTTGATAGTATAGCTATTTGCAATAAAATGTATGATTTGTTTAATTTCAGTTAGGAGGAAGCTCGCGAGTGATCATCACATACTCATTTTAAGGCATGAATTACTAGGCTCATAATTAAGGATTCCAAGAGGACTAGGAAATGCAAAACGGCCCAAAAAAATGTTGTTCCTTAATTTGTTTCCTTCTGCGTTTCAGATACAATTTACTTCGCGTTCTTATTGATGAAAACGTAGATATCAAACTTAGTGCGCACAACGTGTTTCTGGAATAACCTTCATCAGGTACACTCAAAATCTAACGTGGAATAACCTTCATCAGGTACGCTCAAAATCTAACGTGGAATAACCTTCATCAGGTACGTTACTGGAATAACCTTCATCAGGTACGTTACTGTAATAACCTTCATCAGGTACGTTACTGTAATAACCTTCATCAGGTACGCTCAAAATCGACAGATTGGAAAGTCACATAATTTTAAATGTTTTGGGAGCAAGTAACCCAGAGGCTAAATAGAATCGCCAAAATCAGCTAATAAAGTCATCTATGCCTGAGGGGGAAGAGCCTTAGTTTGATTAATAATTACAAATATTTACAAATAATGTATTTTTCTAAATAGTCTAACCACAAACAATCTATTAGTCATATTCTAAACTATTTAAGAAACCTCAAAACATCACACAAATTCCTCCCAAAATGAAACAAATCGGTATGTATATATAAGATATTGCAATCATTATTTTCCCTCTATGTTTCAAATGCAATATCTTTTGTGTTCTTTATAAATCTATATTTCTAAATAGTCTAACCACAAACAATCTATTAGTCATATTCTAAATTATTTAAGAAACCTCAAAACATCACACAAATTCCTCCCAAAATGAAACAAATTGGTATGTATATATATATAAATATAAATATAAATATATATAATATTGTATTCATTACATATACCAGATTTTGACGGATTGTTATATGTCATTGATTCATAGCATAGTAATTTATTATTGCAGGTTTATGGACACTGTACCTTAAATCTGTCTTAAGGTCAAAATTATAGATCGGAAGGCCAATTCCCACAGAAAACAAAAATGGCGGGATGTCATATAATCCGAATCGTAAGTATGTTTTATTGATGCTGTATACAGTAAAGGGTGGTAGCAAAGATTTTGAGCAATGTTTATGTTTTTATCTAGATGCAGTATGGATAAGCTACTTTGTCAAAATATTAACATGTTTCTATAATTAGATGCGGGGGTGTTTTATTTTGAGGCGTGAAGCATAATTTTTCACGTTTTCAAGTTTTAATGTTATCAATTGCATACTATAGATTGTACTAATAAATAGTTTCGCGAGCACCTGGATTAATTCCCTGTTTTGTTTTGGTTAGGTTCGTGTTGCTAATATGTTTGGTTTTCTTTGTCGTATTTTTTTGTTTTGTTGCTTTTGTCTATATATTGTTCCTTCTTTATAACCCCTTCGGGTTTCTTTAACGTTTAGTTAAGAAACTTTAATGACATTTGAACTTTTCAGAATGTAAGGAACTCTTCGCGGTACTTTAACCATTAACAATATGTACCAATACGTACTAGGGTGTCCCTAATACAACGTGATATTCATGGTAATTGAGATTGTAACCATTATGAATCTATATGAGGTGTTTGACAAAACAGAGATTGTCCATGGGTGTTAACACTGAATCTCTGTGACAAGCTTTCAATTGTTTAACCAAATATTTAAAACATTACCTTCTATCATGTGTCACGACATTTCTTTGTGTAGATGATTTTCAATTTCAACTAACTTTTACCCGGATATGTTAAATTATTTCCAATGTAACCTGAAAAATATATGGCCATCAAGCATTGGGTTATATATCTTCACGTTGCTTTCCTTGTGGTTCATTATTAATAAAATGAAAAAAGCAAAAATACCACAATTGGTGAAAGAAGAAAAATCTATACCCACAATACAGCAACACATGACCGCTCATTTTCTTGCTTGTACTTCAATAAAAAGTGGAGCCCAAACCTTTCCTCAAATTGAAATGATGTGGTCATGCATTATATATAGTATAACTAATCGTAGATTTTGAATATCAAAATAAGACCACGAGAGACCGAAGTACGCATAAGGATTTAAACGAGTGGGCGGAACTTGTTCCGTCCACGAGTTTAATCCTTAATGCGTAATCGGTCACGAGTGGTCTTATTTTGATATTCAAAATCTATAATTAGTTATACTGTTTATTATATAGACTTCCAAAATTTCTTTTATATTATTTTATTTAATTTGTATATTTCATTCCACGCGTATGAATTTACGAGCAATGATAGTGTGTAATCAATATGGCCGCACATTCAAACAAGTCAAGTGTTGTCGCTTCGATGAAAAAAATTGGAAATTTAAATGAAGGACGAGTTTCTGAATTTTATTTGAATATGGGCGGATTTGTAAAGTTGTTATGGAAAAATTCATTGCAATTGTGACTAATGTCAGTCCGATTTATCTGAGGAACCAGGCACGATGTGTTATTATTGTCCGAGTCGTGTGTATTTCATGTGTAACAGAATTCGAACTAAGGAATGAATCAATGTCCTCAAATGAAACGTTCTGAAATCNCCAAGTCAAAATCATTTTCTTCTAAAAAATTTGGAGACTACAGCTGCCGTATATGCGTCAAAATGATCAGACATTTTGTTTTGTTTTTTTTTTTATTTTAAGATTGTTCAAAGCAGACGATTTTTCATAGAAAAGGGGTGGTGAAAGGAATTAGGAAACTGACAATCTACAATGCACTTTTAACAATGCCGTTGTTTGTTTATATTTAAATCTGTTGTGTTATGCTAGTGAAATGATTCGATTTAGAATAAGCAAGTGTATGATTTTAATGTATCAATAAAATGATTCAATTAAAATAATTTATAAAAGTACTAAAACTTTTACATTTGTTTAATTGTTTCAGTTTACAATCATGTGTGTATTCACCGTAACACAACAAGGGACTACACTTAAAGTTGTCTAAAAGTAGTTCTGGCGGGAAAAAACTGATATTTCACATGTGAAATATCGGAATTTATTTCACGGATAAATCTCCATAATTCACACTATATAATAAATGCTGAATATTACATGTCAAAATCTGTATCACATGCCGTATCAACCCGAGAACCCTATATCACCGCAAGGGCCACCGGCCTGAGGGGTAATATAGGTCGACGGTTGATACGGCATGTGATACAGATTTTGACATGTAATGTTCATTATATCATATATTTCTACCATGCCTTTGTGTATTTTATGGAAATTTTGAATTTTTTTGAAAATTTTTAATTTTGAAATTTTATGAAAATTTTTAATTTTTTGAGAATTTGAAATTTTTCAAATTTGAATTTTTTTTTAAAAATTCTGAAATGTTATGAAATTTTGGAAAATTTTGAAATTTTGAAAATGTTTTGAAAAATTTTGAAATTTTATGAAATTTTGAAATTTTTTGGGTATACGATATAGGGTATACGATATAGGGTATGCGATATAGGGCATGCGATATAAGGTATGCACGATATAGGCTTGGGACAATCATTGATAATGCATATACAAAACACCTGTATTTTAATCTAAATATATGATATAAATACAAAATCTTGGCCTTAACAGGTGATATAATATGGAGGTCCAATATTCAGTTTTATTTATCCAAAATATTGGCATCAGGGTATATTTTCAAATTCTAATGCTAGTATACATATAATATCCCTACTGGTGCTCTGTTATGATATTCCTAACTGGTACCGATTATAATATCCCTACTGGTGCCCTATTGTAATATTCCTAACTGGTACCATATTATAATATCCCTACTGGTGTCCTACTATAATATTCCTAACTGGTACCATATTATAGTACATGTTTATTTCATCGGAAATTTCCAACAGGTGGTTATTTATTGCTTATGCACTTAATTATGTACTCAGTCAAAGTTACGAGAATCATTAGACTGGTAATACCTTCTACACCTTTTTTGCACCCAATCAAAATATGTGTCATACATTACGAATTCTCTTGATTTATACGACTTTTGGTTAAAGTTCAAGACAATTGATATACATTGTACATATGAAAATCTAATATCATGGATGCCGTTTCTTTTGTATTTATACTTCCTGTTGCTTGTTTGACTCTAGGAACTAGTGTTATAAAACTAACTGTCGGAAATTCAGGGGGAAGAGATGAGATTTAACTTTGCCTAGGTGGGGGAGGGGGTTTGTGGTGTGGGGTGAATTACAATCCTACAAAATAAAACAAATTGCCGTCCCATTTAAAGCAAATTTAAATGTACACCATGCAGCACTTCCCATCACCTTGACTGCCTTACCTTGTTTTACACTTCTACAAAATGACCATAGACTCAAACTTTTTGAGTTCTTGAATTTGCCTTGTCAGTAACGATTGTGATTTTGTGTTTACCCTAAATGTCGGTACGTTCACCCTCGTTTGTTTGTTTGTTTTTTGTTTTTTGTGGTGGATGTCCTTGTTGTTCATCATTTTAATTTTCTTTGTTGTATGTTTTCCTTTGTTTATTTTTCGTTCTGTGGCATGTGCCCAATGTTGATTGTGTCTCTGGATTGTTCATTCTTGATTTCCCCTTCAGTTTTCTCTAACGGTTGTTGTCGCCCTCCCAGTAGTCAATGCTTCGGCGCTGACATGGTTTATTAGAGATATGTGTTATTGTAATTTACACTTCCTAAATAATACAATCATTATTAAAACTAAGGTTCTCCTCCCACAGGTATAAGCGACCTTATCCGATTTTGAATATCCTGTTCAGGGGCGGATTCAAGGGGGGCGCACCCGGCGCCCCCCCCCTAAAATTGGAAAAAATATGTTTTTTTGCGTAAAATCGTGATTTTTCACACGAAATACCCCAAAAATGTTCGCGCCACCCTCCGCTCTGCACGATTTTTTTTAAAGTGCGTCCCCCCTAACTTGAAATCCTGGATCCGCCCCTGCTGTTTAGGCCCTTTGGTTTGCATATAGTGGTGTCCAACACATATTGTGTTTTGTTTTTGCCTTGCTGCCTATGTTGCCAGCTTCTCTGGATTATTCATTCTTGATTGCCCCTTCGGTATTCTCTAACCTTTATTTTATTGATCGTAAAGATATTTAAATCTTTTGACCTTGAGCGTACCTGATGAAGGTTATCACAGAAACGAGTCGTGCTCACTATATTAAACATCTACATTTTTATCTACAAATCAAATGAAAATAAAGGGGTGAGAGTTGGGGTTATGGTGTTTAACGCCACTTTCAACAATATTTCAGTAATATCGTGGCGGTCAGCTTTATTGGTGGAGGAAACCGGAGTACCCGTAGAAAACCACAGACCTGTCGCAAGTCACTGTCAAACTTTTATCACATAATGTTGTATCAAGGACACCTCGCCATGAGCGGTATTCGAAATCACAAATTTAGTGGTTGTGATTGGCACTGATTGCAAAGGTAGTTGTAAATCCAACTACCATACGACCACGACGGCCAACTACCATACGATTACCACAAACTATAATACGATCACGACCACGACGGCCCCAAATGAAAATAAATCTTATATAGCTGTGAATTATATTACTACAGTGTAACATTAGCCTATTATCATGATATAGTTCTCTAATCAATCATTTTTGTAATGAAAGTCGAGATATTAAACAGAAAATATATATTTTCACCAAAAAAACATATATTTGTATGCTTTTTTTTATATGGAACACCTGTTTCCTAGGTTTAATGTCATTTATCCAATATACAAGTGATTCATCATATTTATGCAAAAGTCAATTGGTAATATACAAGTGTAGATTGTTGTTTGTCCTTTTGTACTTTTCTCTGTTGGCCATTGTGTTGTCTGTTCTTCTTCGCTATACAGATTCTGATTACCTCCCTTTGGTATCTTAGATATACAGATTCTGATTACCTCCCTTTGGTATCTTCAAGCTCTTCTTATCATATTTATACAAACATCGATTGACAATTCGTTTATATATCTTTATTTTTCATGTCTTTGGCATCAACATTTCAATAAAATAGTGCATTTAGGAAAAGAAAGTTTAAACAATGATGGTCAATAAATATTCCAATATTATCAAAATAAACAATCACGTCTCACTTCAATTCATGAACATAAAAGACAACATATGAAGTTGGAAATCCAGGCATGGGGCAGACACAAATATGTGGCAGGGTTAAACCGGTTAATGGGGTCATTGTCAGAATGCAATTTTCTCTAGCAATGGTTAAATTATTTTTCTCTTTTCTGATGTGCGCCCATAATTATCTGAGACATTCGAGCATAGGTATAGCACAAACAACCAAACAATCCTTACTCCTTAATGCCACGTTCTTAGTGGAGAATAAACACATACCAATTTTATAGTATTTGGTGTTCGAACCCACGACCTAAGTACTGCACTCGATGTTGACCAAGCTAACTGTGAATGTTTTACCGTGTAAAGTTTGAAGATAAATTTGTTTATGTAGGAAAGGGGTAATCCGACGCAGTACATCGAAAAATGACAGACAATACAGTGGCCAAAAGAAAAATGACAGACAATACAATGGCCAAAAGAAAAATGACAGACAATACAGTGGCCAAAAGAAAAATGACAGACAATACAGTGGCCAAAAGAAAAATGACAGACAATACAATGGCCAAAAGAAAAATGACAGACAATAAAGTGGCCAAAAGAAAAATGACAGACAATACAGTGGCCAAAAGAAAAATGACAGACAATACAGTGGCCAAAAGAAAAATGACAGACAATACGATGGTCAAAAGAAAAAATGACAGACAATACAATAGCCAAAAGAAAAATGACAGACAATACAGTGGCCAAAAGAAAAATGACAGACAATACAGTGGCCAAAAGAAAAATGACAGAATACAATGGCCAAAAGAAAAATGACAGACAATACAGTGGCCAAAAGAAAAATGACAGACAATACAATATAGCCAAAAGAAAAATGACAGACAATACAATGGCCAAAAGAAAAATGACAGACAATACAGTGGCAAAAAGAAAGATGACACGCAATACAGTGACCAAAAGAAAAATGACAGAAAATACAATGGCCAAAAGAAAAATTAGAGACAATACAATTGCCAAAAGAAAAAATGACAGACAATACAGTGGCCAAAAGAAAAACGACAGATAATACAGTGGCCAAAAGAAAAATGACACACAATACAGTGGCCAAAAGAAAAAATGACAGACAATACAATGGCCAAAAGAAAAAATGACAGACAATACAGTGGCCAAAAGAAAAATGACAGACAATACAATGGCCAAAAGAAAAAATGACAGACAATACAATTGCCAAAAGAAAAAATGACAGACAATACAATGGCCAATAGAAAAATGACAAACAATACAATGGCCAAAAGAAAAAATGACAGACAATACAGGGGCCAAAAGAAAAATGACAGACAGTACAATAGCCAAAAGAAAAAGGACAGACAATACAGTGGCCAAAAGAAAAATGACAGACAATGCAGTAGCCAAAAGAAAAATGACAGACAATACAGTGGCCAAAAGAAAAATGACAGACAATACAGTGGCCAAAAGAAAAATGACAGACAATACAGTGGCCAAAAGAAAAATGACAGACAATACAGTGGCCAAAAGAATGCAATAAGAAAAGTTTGAAGACATCACAGGGGTAATTAGAAGTCATAAATCGAAGAAGGACAGGCAATGGAATTGTCAAAACAAAAAGGACAAAAGGACAACATGATCAAACGACCATCTGCAATACACTATCATAGTTACCAACCTCCAGAAATGAGAAATCATGTCATGACATGACATGAGATGCCAAAAAGCGTGTAAAAACGCGTGACAAGCTTTTTTGATCTGTAATCATACAATTTGATAATTTTGTGTTGTCTTTATGCCATTACCCACATATCCTTTGTTTTTTCACCAATTAAAGTCTTTTAAATAAAACGCATTATTACTGTAAACTTTTATTATACTGTACAGTTGCCTTTTTGGCTGATTGCAATACCTCAGCACTTGGTACATATGCATAACAATGGTGATTTTGATTAAATTTGCATGATAGTTTTAATGATCTTATCATTAAGAATACTGTTTGCACCTGGCAGGAATGATGAAATAGGCTTTGACTGGTTTTGGAAAGAAACAAGTTTCAAGTGATTCTGAGTTTTAGCATGTCTGATTGCATCACTTTTGGCAGAAGATCATGTATGTGAGTTACAAAGGGTGCAAAACGCATTTCTCGGCCCTCGATCGCTTCCTTTTATCCACTTAAACTCCGATTCCCAATCTTTTTGATAGGTACAGAAATATCGTTTTCTTTTTGCATTAGGCTCAATGGATGAAGCTGCAGGTCCAGAAATTGACCTCTTCCTGCCACTGGACATTTTCCCAAAATGATTTTGTTAAGGGAATCGTAAAAACTATACTACTCACAAACTTACTTGACAGGTGCAAAAGAAACCATTCGCGAATCGCGACTTTGACATTAACGATGATCGACAAAAATAGAGAGATGGAAAAATCCCGAGAATCGCGGTACAGCTAAAAACCGAAACTTTTTTAACGAAAATGCGTGCAATCGCGTGTAAAATCTTGGAAAGCGTGTACCCGGTGTGTGAAGTAAACAGCGCGTGTAAACAGGCAAAAAAGCGTGTATTACACGCGAAAAGCGTGTGAGTTGGCAACTATGCACTATACAGAACACTGCAGGTTGGGCAACACGAACCCCACAAACAACGGGGTGATAAAATTAACATTAAAACTAGCGTTGAAATATTTTCGATATTTTAAAGAACTACAAACTTTAAAAAAAAAAAAAACGAAGAAACAATAGACACACAATAACATACGTGGTTTATTACAAATATATGTAAATATATTAAATAAGATATTAAATTAAAATCTAATTCAAAATAAAATTTAAAATCAAATATTAATTACATATATATAAATTATATATTGTAATATTCTAGTAAAAGCTTAAGGCATTCCTAATGATATACTAACACGTGCTAGAAATCCATCAAAACATGACGTGAAAAAAAGTCATTAATTAATTAATAACATAAGAAAAAATGCGTATTGAGTAAAAATCAAAATAAATTATTATTAACATACATTTGGCAAACTAAATATCAAGAGTTGAGAACCTTTTAGCTGGTTTATCTCCGTCACAATATAGCGCCTGTCCCAAGTCAGGACTAGGATTTCAATGTCATAGTCATTTTTTTGCCATAAGAGGTGATTTTTCGCTTTGTTGAAATTGGTGGAATTTTTTTTTACCATCACTGCTAATCTTTCTTTCCATCATAAAATCAGGGCCTATGTGCCGAGTAGCTCGGGTCGTTTCTTTTGACTATAAACCTACGTGGCTGAGTAGCTCAGATCATTGACATTTTAACTTTAAGCCTAGTCCTATTAACGTGGGTTCGCGCTCACGATATCCCTCATGTATAAGTGATCATTGCTGATTTTGGTTATCTTGTTTATGCCTTTTCGGCTTTATTGCTCCCAAACTCTTTTTAAATTATTTGTCTTTCTATTTTTCTGACTTCTACATGGGTAGTAGTTGTTGCGTCTAAAAGCATACATTATACCTATTTTGTTCTAGTATTGTTAAACATGCTGTTATAGTGACAACCGGAACCTTTTAACCATTATGGAAGCGGGAGGTTTGGCGCCGTAAAATCTTATTCAACCCACCATTTCTTTAGAAGTGCATGTACCAAATCAGGGCCATTGTGATTTTCCCAGTTTTCCGGTTGTTGACTGATTTTGTCTGTTTTTTTATTTATGAGTTTTGCCTTTACCTTTGGAAGATTGTTCGGCGTTCGGTAATTTTGTTATTACCCTTATTCAATATAAAACAATGTCCTATTTATATAACATGATTAAACCGCAATAAATACATAAAATGTATAAATACTATATTGACTAGTCATAAAAGAACTCACCATGATGTGCATAAAAATGTTTCCATCAGTTGAACTTTGGATCGATTAATATCAATATAAATACAATTTAAATATAACAGTTTTTAGTGGGGTTTATGTGGCTTGATCTTTAGTTTTCTGTGTTGTGTTTTGTAGATCGTTCTGTGTCCTTTTGTACTTTTTCTTTTAGCCATTGTGTTGTCTGTCCTTCTTCTTTTAGCCATTGTGTTGTCTGTCCTTCTTCTTTTAGCCATTGTGTTGTCTGTTCTTCTTCTTTTAGCCATTGTGTTGTCTGTCCTTCTTCGATTTATGGGTTGTGATTTCCTCATTGGTATCTTAAAACTCTTCTTAAAACAAACCCCATGGGCTCTCCTTGGTATGAAAATTTTCAGCAGTTACAATGAGTGGATTGAAGTTTCTGTTAATGATAGCAGTTTTATGTTAATTAACTTTTAAATTAATGAGAAATGTTTAAACACTTGTGTAAGATGTTGAAATTTTTAAACCTAAATATATTTTACCTTTACCTTTACCTTAATTTTGCAAACAATCACTGATGGAGTTATTTTTTAAAGAGTTTAATATGTACTGGTTTCTTATAAATAAGTGTTGTTATGGCAGAATTACCCGTACATGATAGATAATAACTAATGAATACACGGCAAGTAAACCTCCAATAGTTGCATGAGTAGACACATTTTAATATCTATGTGACGTAATAATGGAAAATATATTGTTTAATATTAAATAAACCACAATTGTTTTATTTCCTTATTTATCATGTTTATGAAAACGTAGACATCAAATTTATTGCGCACGACGCGTTTCTGGAATAACATTTATCTGGTACGCTCAAAAGCGAAAGATTGGACTAATTTCGAAATCTACGTCTTTACTTCATTACATAAGATTATACTAATTTTTTGACATTTCATAAAGAAATTGTCGGGATAACCATTTAAATCTTAGTTTCAGACAATTAATCTCTAAGATTGGGGATTATTCTCAACATTTGTTTTGTGCGATGTTTAAGAGTCTAATACTATAAAAAAAATATATATATATATAGACCATATGACCAGCTTTATCGTTGTAGGACAACGTGAACTTTTTTAAGAACACGAAGCTTTGACCAAATGTCGTAGTGGTCAACTGGTCAACAACATACTGTTTTTATCTTGTATAATGGACAATGTCCAGAGGGCATGTCTTACAATTGTTTGTTTTTTATACTATTAAACGTGTTTTAATTAATGGTAAAAATGTGGCTAATAGTATTCACGTTATTTTACTGTCAAGTGTCTTTACAAGTAAAGTTTATAAATGTCACGTGTTCGGGGCTTGAGTGACCGCATATTTCATTGGTATGAGTTTGTAGCTGAGACCCCTTTTATTTCATAAAGTTCAATTTTCATAAATATAATTATTCAAATTCATATATTTTTCTTTGAAATACAACCATCCTATTGGTATATTTTGCGGAGAAATACAGACACATTCCCACGTTTTCTAGGAATATTAAATGCACTTTAGCTGGACAGAAAAGCTGATGAAAAACTAGGACTGTTTTCGGTACTTGTAGTGTGTTTCGCATTGTTCCTTGGGTCGTCTTGTGTCTGTACGTTCTTAGTCCCCGATGTTCGGTTCGTCTTTACCTCCAGTTGTTGGTAAGAGGGTTCATGTCTTATTTGTGTTGTTTATGTTTGTTGGTAGGAGGGTTCATGTCTTATTTGTGTTGTTTGTGTTTGTTGGTAGGAGGGTTCATGTCTTATTTGTGTTGTTTGTGTTTGTTGGTAGGAGGGTTCATGTCTTATTTGTGTTATTTGTTTTATTGTGAATGGTGGTGTCCTACACGACTTGTCTACATGAATGTCATGACAGATGTCATAGTTTTGAAGCAAATCACCGTTACCATCTACTATTTAAATATATGCTGATTTTATATACGCGCTAGACCATCATGATGAATTTGATTTTTATAGAGTTAAATTACCGAAACAAAAGGAAAAGCATGATGCTCTACGCTGTCACGTGATCAAACACATGTAAACTTATAACCGGAAATTGACGAGTTATAAAGGCTATTAAGGATATTTGTATTGATGATATGATTTTAGATCGTATATGTTTTTGAAAATATTATACTTGATTTTAATAGAGCTTAACTACCGAAACAAAGGAAGGCATGACGCTCCATACCATCACGTGGTCAAACACGTGATCTTAACCGGAAATTGATGGGTTAAATAATGGTCATTAAGGATATTTGTATTGCTGATATGATTTCAAATCGTGTATGTTTTTGGTAATATTTGTTTATGCAATGTATATAATAATAAATGTGTCTACTATGTTAATATACTACGATATATTAAATACTTATAGTATCAACAATAACAAGCTGGAGTCAATCAATCAAAAATAAACATGTTATGTTTTGTCTACATGGTCAGTAGTGGTCGTGATCGTAGGGTAGTTGGATTTATAACAACCTATGTAATCAGTGCATATCACTACTAACGTTGTCAGTTCGAATCCCACTCAAGCAATGTGTATTCGATACAACATTAAATTACATAGTTTGTCAGTAACTTGCGACAGGTCGGTGGTTTTCTTCGGTTACTCCGGTTTCCTCCATCAATAAAACTGACCACCACGATAAAGCTGAAATAATGTTGAACGTGGCGTTAAACACCATAACCCGCCTTTTTCTACATGGTCAGAAGAATGGACATCGTACTTGTCTTAGAAGTTTTGCCTTTTGAAAATCGGTACAAGAAAATAATCAGTAGAAAAAGGAAAAACAGAAAATACCAAACTTTTGGTACAGTTACAAAATCAAATAGAAAAATAGCAGAAATAGGTAAAATCGATACCACTAAGACACATGACTGCTTACTTTTCTGGTTTGGTACAGGTATTTCAATTAAAGGTGGCGGGGTGACACTAGTAAGGTTTATGGACCCAAACTGAACTGACTATTTTTTTCCGTAATACTAGTAGAGTTTATTTGGAAGGTTAGATTGGTCTTCTTCTGTTATGATTTGAATGTTTTATAATAAAATGGAAAGACAAAAATACTACACCGTCAGAGCAGTTCCCAAATCCCATCGGAAAGTCGTAAGAACAGAGGAACAATCGAGAGTCCTAACAAATCTAAACATGACTGCTCGCTATCCTGGCTAGGTACATGCGTATTTTTATAAGATTTGTTGTGCTTAAACTAGTGTTATAGTCTCCAAACCTCTCCTCTTAGTAATATGATGCGAGCGCTTTCCACATGTGAGTAAAATATCAACCCTAACGTATAACCGAATAAACAGCGTTATCATAAAGAACGCTTTATTTCTTGAAAGATTTTTGACATTCCATAGCATAAAAAAACAAGTAATACATGCTTCATGTAAGCAAACATTTGACCTCAAACAACCTTAACCCTTCATATTTTGTCAGAACGTTGTATGAGATAGCATAAAAAGTGATTTTATTACAACCTCAATCGGAAGTTCTTGACATATTAATAGGTAATAAAAATTCATTCATAGAAATGTGTCTGCACTTATTAACCGACAAAACATACTTGTTCATTAAGAACGACATTTGGACAATGTCAATATTGCACTTGCAAAACAAAACAAAGGAGCGCCTGATATTTAGAATTTATCATATAGCTTTCCCCATTATATGCATTGCTAATAATAGGTTGACCGAACTGCATATTTATATTTAGTTTGCAATAACTTTTCACAAGTAGGAATGCTGCTTTAGTGAGGTTAGGGTACACCCTTCCGGAGCACCTGATTTCCACTAGGCTTTTAGTGTGGTTCGTGTTGTTCAATCTTTAGTTTTCTTTGTAATCTTTTGTATATAATTGTTTGTCTTTTTATACCCCCGCTCAACGAGAGTCGGGGGTATATTGGGATCCTCATGTCCGTTCCTCCGTTCGTCAGTTCGTCCGTTCGTCAGTTCGTCCTTTTGTCCGTTCGTCAGTTCGTTCGTCACACTTTTCGTTTCCGAATAATAATTAAAGTACCGCTCAACCAAATCTTTTCAAACTTTAACACAATGCTGTGGACCATTAAATACAGGTTAAGTTCGATTACGGTGTATTTCACATTTACCGTTCCTGAGTTCTGGCCATTTTTCTCTTAGAAAATAGGGACTTTTTAGGTTTCCGGATGATATTTAAAGTATGGATCAATCAAATCTTTTCAAACGTTAACACAATGCTGTGGATCATTCAATACAGGTTAAGTTCGATTATGGTGTATTTCACATTTACCGTTCCTGAGTTATGGCCCTTTTTCTCGTAGAAAATAGGGACTTTTTATGTTACCGGATGATATTTAAAGTATGGCTCAACTAAATCTTTTCAAACTTTAACATAATGTTGTGGACCATCAAATACAGGTTAAATTCGATTACGGTGTATTTCACATTTACCGTTCCTGAGTTATGGCCCTTTTTTCTCTTAGAAAATAGGGACTTTTTAGGTTTCCGAATGATATTTAAAGTACCGCTCAACCAGATCTTTTCAAACTTTAACACAATGCTGTGGATTATTCAATACAGGTTAAGTTTGATTATGGTGTATTTCACATTTACCGTTCATAAGTTATGGCCCTTTTTCTCTTAGAAAATAGGGACTTTCTAGGTTTCCGGATGATATTTAAGGTACGAATCAACCAAATCTTTTAAAATACAGATTAAGTTCGATTATGGTGAAATTGACATTTACCGTTTATGAATTATGGCCATTTTCTCTTAGAAGATATGGACTTTAAAGGTTTCTGGATGAAAATTTCGAATGCGGTGGTATCTGTGATCACCAGATTAACTTTCTCTAGTTGCTTTTGGTCATTGCTTTGTCTGTCCTTCGATTATCGTCTTTTTATTACTCTTTAGTATCTTCAAACTTGTATTTATTTTTTAATTGTTTTGCTTGTTTCATTGATTTTATGGTTTATTTGTATTCTTTTTTCTATCCGGATTGTTAATTTGCTTGTACGTCATGTTTAGTGTTATTTACCTTTATTTAGACATATTTAAGGAATTCTTGGTACCTCTAATTTATCCAAAGAAGTTCTCCGTTGTAGTAGTTACATTGTATATTAATGCAGTACTAGTCTGTACGATTTCCCAAAACATGGATCTAGGACGGCAATCCTCAGTTTCGTGGGTAATACGTATCATACTGGTCCTAAAACATGCGCCTTTAACAACCCTTAATCCTGTCCTGAAATACCTACCATAATTAGTAGACAAATATAGAGTGTAACTATCAACTAGCCACCAATAGAATCAATCGTTTTTTTAATAGATACATGTATATAGTATTATTTTTTAAATACATGTAGATCAAAATGCAGTAGTTCAATATAAATGTTGCACTCAATTTAAGTAAACGCTAGAGAAAACCGAAGGGACATTCAAGAATGGATAATTCAAAAGACACGAGCAGCATTGGGCACAAGACACAGAACGAAGACAAACAATTAAAACAAAAATGCAAAATAGAAAATTAAAATGATGAGCAACACGGACACCACCTAAAACCCGGGGGTGAACCCATATACTGGTGAACTATAGCGGACACCACCTAAAACCCGGGGGTGAACCCATATACTGGTAAACTATAGGCAATTCCCGTTTACCATGTTATTCATATCTAACGGGTAAAAGTTCTTGTAGGTGATAGATGAAAGAAAGAATTTACACATAACTATTAGTTTTATCATGTGATTAGGTTTTATATGGCTGATCATTTAATCATTTTAGTCTTGTTAAATAGTGAACTGGAGTATACTGAAAAAGCATATGGCTTACCACAAGAAACTAATAAACGTTATCACATAACGTTGTATTGAATATACCTTTAGTCATGATAGGCATTGATTTCAGTTATACCATGGCGGTCAGCGTTATTGGTGAAGGAAACCGGAGTACCTAGAAAAAACCACTGACCTGTCGCAAGTCATTGACAGACTTTATCGCATAATGTTGTATGAGCAGTATTCGAACTCAAAACTTTAATGATGATAAAAGTAATTGTAAATTCAACTACGATACGAACACTACCACGACGGTTCTACACTAATTTTGATATCTACATTTTTATTGCATATGTACTACTATAGGGTGGTGTTTATGTTGTTTAACGCCACTTTCAACAATATTTCAGCTATATCATGGCGACCAGTTTTAGTGGTGGAGGAAGCCGGAGTACCCAGAGAGAACCACTGACCATGGGCAACCAACTGGTAAACTTTATCACTTGCGGTTGCGAGTCGAGTGCACCCTTTTTGTAATTTACAAAGCCGGGCGCGAACCCACGCCGTATTTATGGTAGGCTTGTATGAGTTATTAGATCCAACGACCTAACTCATTGAGGCACCCGGGCTCTACAATCACTGACGAACTTTATCATAATGTTGTATTGAGTAAACCTCGCCATGAACTATATTACCCTAAGACAACGAACACGGCTGTCTCGTTTTGATATAAGACATGCTTTTTTCTATTACAGATGACAATCACATTAATCCTAGTGTTATCGACTCAAGCAGTAACACATTTTAATCAGATGTGGAAAAAATTATTGTAAGTTCTAGTTCTTATTTAAGATATCAGTATCCTGTATAGAAATAAACATTAGAGAATGCTGAAGGAAGTTCTAGTTCTTATTTAAGATATCAGTATCCTGTATAGAAATAAACATTAGAGAATGCTGAAGGAAGTTCTAGTTCTT
>MJUT01049563.1:389973-423318 GCA_002080005.1 Gigantidas platifrons | reverse complement strand
TCAGTATCCTGTATAGAAATAAACAGTAGAGAATGCTGAAGGAAGTTCTAGTTCTTATTTAAGATGTCAGTATCCTGTATAGAAATAAACAGTAGAGAATGCTGAAGGGACAATCAAAAAGGAAAAATCTAGAGAAACTGGCAACATAGTATATAAGAGGATGACAAACAGGGCAAAACACAACGCAATGTGTTGGACACAAATAACACAATAACGTAAATTATAAGACATGAGCCTTCTTACAAACAGCTGGAGGTAAAGACGAACCGAAATTCGTTTTTAAATGAAACAACCGTTGTAATTTAAATGTCAGAAATACCAATCAACATATCTAAACTATATCCATCATTGATAGAGCGCTAACATTTGTTGTAATTTTTCCTATTTCCGTGGGTACTTTTTACTATTCTGTAAATGTGTTGAAAACATCAGCAGTGATTACGTATGAAATGTTATTTTGATTGTCGGCGCCATAAATAAGGTTGTATATCCGCGTATAACCACAGATCGAAAACATTATGTATACACGCTGGTTTGCAATGCTTATCATAAAAAGAGTTTGAAGATACCAAATGGGTAATCAGAATAACGGACAGAAAATGACAGACAACACAATGACTAGAAGAAGAAAAGGACAAACACCGATCTACAAAACATAACACAAAAAACTGAACATCGAGTAGCACGAACCCTACTAAAAACCGATGATGTACGCATGTCCTCCGGAAGTGTAAGCAGTTCCTGCTCCAATCATGGCATCCGTTATGTTACTATAGTATATACACTACTCAAAATACGATTAATTTAGAATTCAACTTTATCTTTCTCATGCAATATGATTGAGAAAACTTCAGCCTCATAGTTGTTGGGGCCTTGACAGTTGAGGTCACGTGATTCAATATTTTATTTTCAGCTTTTCCTGATTGTCTTCATGATACACACATTTTGGAGTATCTATTTATATTTGTCACTGAGGAAGTTAATTATTATACGTTTTGTATTTGTCTCACAGTGAATGATCTATGAAAGGGGTTGTAGAAGTATTTATGTGTGTTATTGCTTAGCCAGGACCGACTTAGTTTTACTATTGTCATGCTACTCCTTATCAAATGGCTGATCAAAATTACAGGCGATTTTATTTCGTGCTATTTGTATTTTAAGAATATAATTAAGAAATAATGCATGTTATTGGGAGTTTTAGCAGGATATTAGCATTTTATCCCGAGTGGTAGAAGCCATATATAGCCAATGAAGGACGGCATGCTAGAATTAAAAAATACCACAATGTCGAATAGTCCCACCATACAATCACACAATTGTAGAAACAGAAGAACAATAGATATCCCTAATACACATATACATGGTTTGGTACAGGCTTTCAATAAAAAGTGGCGGAGTTAAATTAGTTTTATGGCATTAATATGATAGTTTGGGTTTGCTTCATATTATAATTTTTAACAGTTATTTTGTAGCTATAATGTACGTATAAAATTACAATTTATTTTTCATTTTCAGAACCAGTAGAAAATTTACAACAATAACACCGGACAATTTAAAAAAGTATTTTCCTGGTTATTTTCGGTCACCACAACAACAATTAGAATATGAAAGATTAATTCTATACGGTACTAAAAATAAGATACCGGTGACAACGCAAAGTGTGCCTCCTTATAATTATCACTGTAATGTGGACTGCAGAAGACGATATGGACCGTTTCATAATATGAGGTTTAAACGACAAACAACCAATAATGATGATTTTATGCATGCCTGCTGTGTAACGTAAGTAACCATAAGTAGTACATATAAACGTCACAGAAATAAGAACAGGAAGTCACGTGTTGACAATACAAAGAAGAAGGCATAGAACGAAGACAAACAACACAAAAACACACATCAGAAAAGTAAACAGACTATCAACACGTACGTCACCATAGTAACCATGGGTGAACCCAGATGCTTGCAAAGGCAAAGCAGCTCCTTTTTCTTAAGTCCGGTAAAGGTCACACTGTGCAACGTAAATATACTGCCTCGTTTCAGTAATAGTTAATATGCTCTCTTTGAAAGCAGTAGATCGTGGGTTCTAGCTCCGGTTGAACCAAACCAAAGACTATGAAATTGGTATGTCTCCCTTACCCATAAATCACGTGGCATTGAAGAGTAAGAAAAAAACTCTCTGGCTCAAAATCGGGATAATGCGTCCGAGTGGTAGGGCATATCCATCTGTAGACTGTTGATTCAGTGAGTTAGCACTATTAAAAATCCAAGTCAGAGTGTTACACATGTAGTTTAGTTAAAACAGATACCATCATCATCTCATTAAAAAGAAACTCGTTTTTGAAGAGTACCTCACTCTTTGTGTGAGAAACCCGAAGGAACAACTAAGAACGGACAATCCAGAGAAACCAGAAACACTGGACACACAAGACACAGGACGAGCACAAACAAACACAACACCACAACATAACACAGAAAACTAGAAAGATAAACAACACGGACCCCGCCAAAAACCGGGGGATGAACAAATGTGCTCGCGTTTGTAAATTTTAAAAGAACAGAGACATTGTAGTCGCTACCAAAAGCTACTGTGTTTGCCACAACCCAACTCTCAATACTTAATATGCAGGACCAGTCAAAAGTTGTTGCCCCTGTTGTTCTCCCTCTCCTTTCGGTATATATGTTTGATATTGCTAGCTTGTTCTCGCCCTGACTAGGTATGAAATATTTACCGTTGAACGTTAAACAATCAACAATCAATCAATAGTTTTCAAATTATTTGGCTTTCCAAATATTTTGAGTTTGCGTGTACCTGATGAAGCTTATTCCAGAAAAGATTCGTGTGCACAAGACTAGATATCTACGTTTCGAAATAAAACGAAAAACATAAAATACCACTCTACCAGAACAGGTTTATATTCCAATAGAAAAACATAAAATACCACACTGCCAGAACAGGTTTATATTCCAATAGAAAAACATAAAATACCACACTGCCAGAACAGGTTTATATTCCAATAGAAAAACATAAAATACCACACTGCCAGAACAGGTTTATATTCCAATAGAAAAACATAAAATACCACACTGCCAGAACAGGTTTATATTCCAATAGAAAAACATAAAATACCACACTGCCAGAACAGGTTTATATTCCAATAGAAAAACATAAGATACCACACTGCCAGAACAGATTGATATTCCAATAGAAAAACATAAAACACCACACTGCCAGAACAGGTTTATATTCCAATAGAAAAACATAAAACACAACACTGCCAGAACAGGTTTATATTCCAATAGAAAACACATAAAATGCCACACTGCCAGAACAGGTTTATATTCCAATAGAAAAACATAAAATACCACACTGCCAGAACATGTGTATATTGCAATAGAAAAACATAAAATACCACATTGCCAGAACAGGTTTATATTCCAATAGAAAAACATAAGATACCACACTGCCAGAACAGATTTATATTCCAATAGAAAAACATAAAACACCACACTGTCAGAACAGGATTATATTCCAATAGAAAAATATAAAATACCACACTGCCAGAACAGGTTTATATTCCAATAGAAAAACATAAAACACCACACTGCCAGAACAGGTTTATATTCCAATAGAAAAATATAAAATACCACATTGCCAGAACAGGTTTATATTCCAATAGAAAAACATAAAACACCACACTGCCATAACAGGTTTATATTCCAATAGAAAAACATAGAATAACACACTGCCAGAACAGGTTTATATTCTAATAGAAAAATATAAAATACCTCACTGCCAAAACAGGTTTATATTCCAATAGAAAAACATATAATACCACACTGCCAGAACAGAAAGAGGCAAAATTGCAAATACAATGCCACACATTTTCCTGTATTGGCATAGGCACTTCAAAGTAGTTTTACGCACCCAAACCTCCACTCTTAGTGAAAGGGTGCGGATGTTTTCAACATGTGAGTAAAATGCCAACCCTCATATATATAACTGGATGAACAGCATTAATATAAAGGATATTAATGTATTATCTTTATGAATTTCAGAAATGTTTTCTTCGAGACACCAGATTTAAAATCCAGTGTAAATGGAGCAAACAGAAATTTGTTACATCTACCTGGCATGAGACAAGTTTTCAAAGTAGAAAACTGCAGGTTAGTAAATTGCACATTACCGGCTTGGATTCTATGATTCTCAAATTATATGTTTTACAAGAGTTATTTCCCTTTAAGGTGGACAGCAATGTCTCATTTCATGTATAATTTAATGAAAATAACATATAATTTTGTTCACATTATGTTGTAACAACTTGTATATTTTTTATTTGCTATAAAGTTATTCTCTATTTTTTTAACAAGGTTCAAATGTCTACAAATTATGTGAAAATTATAATTGTACTCAGATTAGTTATTTTATCAATTGCTCTTTGCTAGACCGGATGCCGCCTTGTCCGCTATAAGGGCAATAACTCATATAATGAATGTCTAAAAACGTATAATGTTAGAATCATATCGGAGATATGCAAAAGGTCTATTTTATTGGTTTCAATCATCTACTCTGGTACTGAAATATGGGTTATTTTGAGGAGTGTATAAAGCTTAAGATTGCATGGACAGGGGTAACGCTACTGAATCAAAGTTAAGTTACTCATAGATTGAAGCAATCGTTACAGGTCGTCATCACCAACAGCCATTTCTCAAATTGCCTTTTACATAAATTTTCTCTTTTTTCTATCATCGCCAAGACTTTAATCTAACATGACTTCGAGCAATCTTTAACACGGCTGGTGTCTTGTAAGAAATAGGAACTGACAACCCTTTATAGCTTCGGGAGTACCTGCATTTTCTGTATTATTATTTTTTGTTTGTCTTCACTCTGTTCCCTTTATTGTCTGTGCCTCTCTGGATTGTTCATTCTTGATTCTTCGTTCTGTGGCTTGTGCCCAACGTTGCCTGCCTCTCTGGATTGTCCATTATTGATTCTTCGTTCTGTGTCTTGTGCCCAACGTTGCCTGCCTCTCCGGATTGTCCATTCTCGATTCTTCGTTTTGTGTCTTGTGTCCAACGTTGCCTGCCTCTCTGGATTGTTCATTCTTGATTCTTCGTTCTGTGTCTTGTGCCCAACGTTGTGTGTCTCTCTGGATTCTCCATTCTCGATTCTTCGTTATGTATCTTGTGTCCAACGTTGCCTGCCTCTCTGGATTGTTCATTCTTGATTCTTCGTTCTGTGTCTTGTGCCCAACGTTGTGTGTCTCTCTGGATTCTCCATTCTGGATTCTTCGTTTTGTGTCTTGTGCCCAACGTTGTGTGCCTCTCTGGATTGTCCATTCTCGATTCTTCGTTCGGTGTCTTGTGCCCAACGTTGTGTGTCTCTCTGGATTCTCCATTCTTGATTCTTCGTTCTGTGTCTTGTGCCCAACGTTGTGTGTCTCTCTGGATTGTTCATTCTTGATTCTTCGTTATGTGTCTTGTGTCCAACGTTGTGTGTCTCTCTGGATTGTTCATTCTTGATTCTTCGTTCTGTGTCTTGTGCCCAACGTTGTGTGTCTCTCTGGATTCTCCATTCTGGATTCTTCGTTTTGTGTCTTGTGCCCAACGTTGTATGCCTCTCTGGATTCTCCATTCTCGATTCTTCGTTATGTATCTTGTGTCCATCGTTGCCTGCCTCTCTGGGTTGTTCATTCTTGATTCTTCGTTCTGTGTCTTGTGCCCAACGTTGTGTGCCTCTCTGGATTCTCCATTCTGGATTCTTCGTTTTGTGTCTTGTGCCCAACGTTGTGTGCCTCTCTGGATTCTCCATTCTCGATTCTTCGTTATGTATCTTGTGTCCAACGTTGTGTGTCTCTCTGGATTCTCCATGCTTGATTCTTCGTTTTGTGTCTTGTGCCCAACGTTGTGTGCCTCTCTGGATTCTCCATTCTCGATTCTTCGCTATGTATCTTGTGTCCATCGTTGCCTGCCTCTCTGGATTGTTCATTCTTGATTCTTCGTTCTGTGTCTTGTGCCCAACGTTGTGTGTCTCTCTGGATTCTCCATTCTTGATTCTTCGTTCTGTATCTTGTGCCCAACGTTGTGTGTCTCTCTGGATTGTTCATTCTTGATTCTTCGTTATGTGTCTTGTGCCCAACGTTGTGTGTCTCTCTGGATTGTTCATTCTTGATTCTTCGTTCTGTGTCTTGTGCCCAACGTTGTGTGTCTCTCTGGATTCTCCATTCTGGATTCTTCGTTTTGTGTCTTGTGCCCAACGTTATGTGTCTCTCTGGATTGTTCTTTCTTGATGCTTCGTTCGGTGTCTTGTGCCGATTTGGGTTTCTGTAACGTTAATATCAGGCTTGTTGATAAATCTTTTGTAGTAAATAATTAATCTAGTCACTTATCAAATTAATGAACAATAAAATCTATATTTATTTAAAAGTTAATTGCATAGCTACCTAATTATAAAAGGGTCATTTATACACGTGCATGTTATTTATGGAAGGCAAGTAGCAATCTCTTACACTGAGTTATAGGTTCATACACTTCCATCCATGTTATCCAATAATGTAGTCGCCTAAGCTCAAATTTCAGACATTTATCTATTTATCTTATGTTATCACGGATTTCTAAAATGTTAAGATTGTGTTTTTATGGATTATTTAGGGATCATCTCAAAATGTGACAGTTTTTTTTCAAATGAAGTTAGTTTCATTTGGCTCAGACCATCCACCTACCCCCTCCAAATGAAAGTGTGAAAAACAGAATTCAATTTTATGCCGTTTTTTACGTGCATTTTTAAAGATTTATTGACAAATCTCAATGTGCGATTTTGGTTTTTTTCCGAACATGAGAGCTGAAAACCACCCACCTACCAAACGAAACTAACTTCGTTTGAAAAAATACTGTCACATTTTGAGACGATCCCTTAGGTATATACAGTGTCAGATTGCAATCTGTGGTATTCTAAGCCATCGCAAAGTCGAAACGAAATAGCACCAAGGAAATGCCAAATTCATTTCCGTTCCGATTAATGCCGTTTTTTATAGTGATATTTGAGCGCGAATATTTGAATTGTTTGAGACGCTGATAGAGGTTAATGAAGGAGTGTAAGATAGATAACTCTGTAAAAGGATCGAAAACTCTGTGTAAGACATTGATCAAGTAAACGATCATCCATTAACTGTATGAAGAGATGTGAAGTTGACATTAAATAATTCAATAACAAATGTATGCAATTATCATTTTTATATTCAGCTTGCTTGATTATATTTATCTTCATTTTCCTCATGAACATTATCATTTGCCATTATAAGGGAACGGCCATATATTTTAGGGAGGGGATTGTTTGGGGTTTTTTATTCTTTTTTTTTTTAAATTATATTTAATTTTATTTATTTATCTTTTTTAACTCTTTTTTTCACAAGAAATCTACCCTAAGAAATTCATGAAAATGGTCACCTCCTTAGGGACCGACCATTTAACTTGCAGGGGGGAGGGGGGGAGGTTATGGTTTGTTTTTTGTTTTTTTCGTTCAGAATATTTTTTTCGGACAACAATTAGAATATTTTTTTTTTCGCGCAAAGCGCAAATTTTTTTCAGGAATCTAACATTTTTTATTTTTTTTATGAAAAAACCAATACCCCTCCCCCTTTCAAGTTAAATGGTCGTTCCCTTACCTATCGTAAGTCATTTTGGATAATGAAACAATAAATCCGTATATTAAGGAGGATGCTCTAATCCCAGTCACAAAACTCACATGCTTCCATATTTAAGGTGGAGGTAATTAAATATCAGCCACAAAACTCATGTGCTTTATAATTCCTTCATGTAATATATATTATGTATATATATTTCAGTCAAGCTGTGGGTTGCTCTGGTTGCCGATGTATGCATGAGCAGGCTTTAGCTTCAGCGGTCGTTATTAAGCAACATATACCACCTTCATTAGCAGATCAAATGGATGATTTGGAAATAGATTTATTTTACTTCAATGGCTGCTGCAAATGTGTGAATTACGGTTAAAATCGGAAGTGACGTCATTTTAGTAGTGTGGCGTTTAATGACGATTCATTTCAGGGTTTCTATAGTGATCGGGGCCAAGGGAAGCAATATTATTGACGTATTTCAGAGAACTTGTCAGGATAATGCAATTTTACTTAAAAATTGGTGAATATTTTTTGAACGAACAATAAATGAATTAATTTAAGCTGAAAATTGGATTTATCTTGAGATTTAGATAAAAGTTCGTGTAATAATGTACTTTTGATAATGGAATTTTGTAACAATAAATCACAAATAAGCTAATTACCTTTTTCGACTGAGTTATTTCTGATAACCATACAATGTATGTACCCCTCTGGTTCACGAAATAGTACTGGGTTGAGGTAAATATTTCAAATATACTTCTTAAAGGTCAACCCAACAATGTTAGAGTTAGATTTTTCAGCCGACATTTTGTGGGGTATTTTTGTTCTTCCCTCGTTGGGATATGAAACGACACCACCGGTACACTGCAGCAGATATTCGCTCAGCATAATGCCAAACGAACTAGCGAGTATCCTTGACCAATTCCACCATTTACATATAGCTTTATTTACCGAGTTGATATTTTAAGGGTCCTTTTGAAAATTAATTTAGCAGTTATCTTACTCAGCATTGTGAATTTAGCATTGTAGACAATGATTTTTTTTTTTCATTTCATGCATAACAGGAATACAATTCTACAATCATCTGAAGTAAAAATCAACCATATAATCTCCCACATTGGATCCCGAAAAATGTGTGTTAAAGTTCTCTCAGTTGGACAAAACTGTTTATACACTGCAGGACCAATTCGATAGCATAATCACGAACCATTTCGCACCCCACCCCCACTCCCTCGGCGAAATCCGCTATTAAATATATCTTCATCTACCAATGTTGTACGTTGTCACTCACGTAAGATGAACCTATAGGTCAACTGCATATTTTTGCCCAACCGTGTGACAATGGCGTATACAAATGCATTTTTATTACTTTGGTAGCAATCCAAGAATTTTGAATTTTGCATTGCTTAGAATGATTGTTCATATCATGTAGTGACATTTTATATAATGAGTTTTCATATCAAGCAGTCACATGAAATAAATGTTACAATCGTCTAAAGCCAGTGACAACCAAACTATGTACTTCCTTCCATACAATGCAAAATTCAAAATTCAGATGTATATTTTTATATATTTATTTATATATAACCTTTCAATATCATTACTGTTAGCTTGCTTAAATCATAATCTTCATAGATATCAATCATTCACAGCTGAAATGTCTATAAATACATTGCATACATTATGGTATTCATCATTCATCTAGTGCATCCGTAGACTGTGTAGTATAGGCAATTGGGGGGCAGGTCAGGATTTGACCACCAGTAGATGCCACGTGTTCACCTTATGTACAAAATTTAAAATATTAACTACCAAAAAATCAAAATAATATTTCTGTTGCAATTATGTTGATGTTTTCCGTAGATTGATAGGACTATATCCACTTCTGATTATTAAATGGTCTGACATAGAACAATATAAACAAACAAGATCAAGTTACTTCCTGAGTATTGATTTCGTTCTAAGCTTGTATCCCACCTTGAATATACAGTCTTCATATAGTAACTCCCAACGTCGGTAAAAGATGTCTCCCATTCAGCATTATTAACGCAATTGGCATGCAATACTAGACTATCCTGCAAAGGTTCTATTTGACTGGATTTTTGTTTTATCTTATACGACCACTTATCGACATATAGCTTTTCTGGTACCCTTTATGTTATTTTATTTATTTATTTGGCTTTCCTGTTTAAGCTCTTTTGTTTTATTGCTACCAAGCACTTTTAAATTATTTGGCTATTACATTTTTCGATTTTGAGCGTACCTGATGAAGGTTATTCCAGAAACACGTCGTGCGCATTGTATTTGATGTCTGCGTCTTATTTGCAAAAAGTGGAGGACAAAGGACTATTTCAAGGAATATATTTTATGTATTATTAATGAAAACTTTGAAGACACCAAACAATGCAATGGCCAAAACCACATGGGACAAAAATACAAAGGTCTACAAAACTCTACATAGAGAACTAGAGATTGAACAATACCCACCCCACGAAAACCCGTGGGTGAACTCATGTGCTTCGGAAGGGTAAGTAGTTCCTGTTCTACTAGTAGCACCCGTCGTGTTACTCTTGTTAAGAATGTGCATGATTGAATCACATATATTACCGAAGCACACATTTCACCATTACAAATGTAAAGTCTAACACCCACAGGTCCCGTAAATACCGTAAACGTAGAGAATACCGAAGGGGGAATTATAAATGTACAACCCAGAGAAACTGTCAACATAGGATATAGGAGACAAAGAAAAACAAAACAAAAACACAACACAATATGTGGTGGACACCACTATGTACAAACTAACACAAATAAAGTAAATAAGACTCCAGTCCTCCTAAATATACCTTTCATATAAATATATTACTACGACATACTATAATATGACCAATGCTTTAATGTTATCATTTTTTTAATTATGAAAAGAAAGTTTAAACAACAGTGATGGTCATCAACTACTAATATTAACAAAACAAACAATCACTTGTCATCTCAACTGATAACAAAAAGACCACGACATGTGACACTGGAAATTCATGTCATGACTCGTGACATGCATAAACATGTGGCAGGATTAAACCGGTTAATGGGACCCACCTCTCTCTCTCTCTCTCTCTCTCTCTCTTAGTTTGCAGAAGTTCAAGCTACTGCACTAGAGTAGCTATTTAGCATGGAGTAATCGTTAACGTTATCGCCTCGACTGTGCATGGTAGATCGTGGTTTCGATCCCGGGTCGAGTCAAACCAAAGTCTAAAAAATTGGCATGTGCTGCTTCTCCGCTAAGCACGCAGTATTGTGGAACAAAAGCAAAGAATTGTTGACTCGGAAGTAGAATAATGTGTCCGACTGGAGCCACATCTCTACACGTGGACTGATTTGGTAGCTATTACTATTAAAACATCAACTAAGTCTGTTGGTCTGTTGGTCTAGTATAAAGCGGACATCATCATCATCTCATCGTAACGAAACTTGTCCACTCCATAAATATAATAAAGCGGAAAAATTGCTCAGTATGTGCTACAAAGCAGTCGCTCGCTTAATAATCTACTAGCATGAAGCAGATGACGCTAGTACATGCTTTAATAATAAAAACGTAGATATCTAATTTAGTGCGCAGGACGCTTTTCTGTATTAACCTTCATCAGGAACGCTTTAGTAAGTTATGATACTGATGTGGTGTTAACTAGTGTGGAGTATATTGTGGTGAGATGATCGTATAACGTATTCTACTAATATGGAGTAGATTAATATGGTGTCGTTAAATCTACTTCTTTGGAGGAGTTTGATATATTAGTTGTAAGTAATTTGTGCTATTACTATGACGCACTAATTTACATATCTTTTTCAAACGTCACTGACAGCTATTTTGTCTTAAAGAGTGGTACCAACAATAAATCATATATGCATTATCACACGGCGGCAAATGAACTTTCATCCTTCATAGATTTGTTTTATCTAGATACATGATTAATTGATAAATATTATACTCATTTAATACTTATCAAAATAATGTGGTTTCTGGTGTTTAACGCCACTTTCAACAATATTTCAGCTATGTCGTGGCGGTTAATAAAAGAATGTGTAAATAGTGATAGTCAACAATTCAACAAATATCAACAAAACCAACAATCATCTCCCGCCTTAATTGACTGAACACAAAACACAGACCGCGACTTATGACGTTGACAATCCAGATCCTGGCTTGGGACAGGCACAAAAATGTAGCGGAGTTAACCCCAACACTCCCCGCTTAATAACTGGATCTCCAACGGTAATACATATATAAACACACTGATTCGCTTCCACTATGAAATACCACATTCTACCGCAAAATGTATGACATAATACACATGAACAGTATAATAGCTAGGTCAATGAATACTGGCTAAGAAAATACAATATTTTGATTTTAGACCATAATCATTATGACAATAAATATATAACTGATCCTTCTAATATATTTAATATCAATTTGTCATGAGCATCTAAATTCTAAACTAATGGTCTTCGTGGAAGATCAGAATGAATAGGTCATCAATACGTAAAGTCTTGCATACAGATAGACATGCCGTCCCACTCGAACACATTACCCTGATTCCGAACCAACCAGTCTTTGCTCTTTCTCCTTAACGCTGCGGAGAAACAACAAATACCAATTTTATAGTCTTTGGTTTGACCCGATCTACTATGATAACCATTGCACCAAATATGCGGTTTATATATGAATGGGTCTAGTTTTCTTACTTTGAATATATGAATGATTATGATTTTCATGCTGAGTGGATGTATGGATGAGGTGTTCTTCAAACTTCAGCGGAACCACCATAGGCAATTTTTCCTCAAGTACGTACACGTCCTGATTATGCATGCTATATTTTCCAACGGACGTTAAGCCACAAACAAGCTAAACAGAATTGTTCAAATAAATGTTAATACATAATTATGAAAGAGTTATTTCTTTATATCTATTTTTTCTGTTTCAGTCAAGCTTCTGGCTGTACTGGATGTCGTTGTATGC
The DNA here is from genome assembly GCA_002080005.1 of Gigantidas platifrons. Taxonomy (NCBI): domain Eukaryota; kingdom Metazoa; phylum Mollusca; class Bivalvia; order Mytilida; family Modiolidae; genus Gigantidas; species Gigantidas platifrons. The sequence goes on along the minus strand of MJUT01049563.1, from coordinate 410,670 downwards.
ACGAACAGGCTCTGTCGTCTGCTGTTGTCATTAAACAGTCTATACCTCCAGCATTAGCAGACGACATCGAGGATTTAGAAATTGAACTGTTCTATTTCAATGGTTGCTGTAAATGTGTAAATAATGGATGAACATGCTATCAGTTCTTACCCCCGAGGGAACCCCGGGGTATAGAAATAGGACCAAAAATACACAGCTGTCTGGTGTTTTGGGAATTTCATGTTCATTGCAACTTTCAACCCTTCCAAATGAGTAATACAGTCAAACCTGCTTAAGTGACCACCTCTAATAAGCAATAACTTGTATTTATTATTACACTTGTTTAATTTTAATTTCCTTTCACAGTACATGTCAAATTAAATAAACCTGTATATAGTTACCACCTGTCTTATGTGACCGCATTTCAATGTTCCCTTGGAAGGTGACATAAGGCAGGTTTGATTATAGTTTGTTACGAGGGGTCGGTGGTGGCTTGTTGTGAATGTACAAATGTTCCAACATGTTCATTTCTTTTCCCTTCATTTCATTTTCCTTCATATACATATAATATTATTGAATTTATTGTTTGTAAGCCTGTTCATTAATAATTATGCATTGTATCTATCAATAACTATATAGTCCAACATTTTCCAACATTTTGCAATAACCAAAATTACATAACGATTTTGGAAGCCGTCGTGGTCGTGTTCGTATAGGGTAGTTGGATTTATAATTACCTATGCAACCAGTGCCTATCACCACTAATGTTGTGAGTTCGAGTCCCGCTCATGGCGAGGTGTACGCGATACAACATAATGTGATAAAGTTTGTCAGTGACTTGAGGCAGATTTGTGGTTTTCTCCGGGTACTCCTGTTTCCTCCACTAATAACACTGACCTCCGCGACATAGCTGAAATATTATTGAAAGTGGCGTTAAACACCATAACCATACCCCAGAACTATATTGAGGTATCCACGAAATTGTACATTTTCTTCGTAATGTTCAATAACTCATAACATTTAAACATGAACTTTTCTCACCTTTGGATAAAGTAGTCCGTTGATTTGGGTTAAAAAGATTTTTCAATCTTACACAGGCTCTGGGTAAGACAAACTACATGAGCGTTTTCCTGCAAAATCATTTCCCGTAAATTGTCGATTACCCGCTATACAAATTTATTTGATCTACATTTCGCATTGTCTGGAAATTTGGTCAAAGGGAGGTAATGTGTTATCTAAAAGTATACAAAAAGTAAATAAACAATGACACGCGGTAGAAAGGGGTGAGAAAAAGGGTCCAACACCGTGAAAGGTGAAAGATCGTAAAATCTGAGAAACCCGAGGGCAATATATAATTATTATCCTCGAATGTCTTAGATTTTAATATCTTGCATCAATATTGCCCTCGAATGTCTCAGATTTTCGATCTTTCACCTCTCCCGGTGTTAGACCCTATATGTCTTTCTGTAATAACAACCACTAAAATATATCATATCCGAGTTCTTACAGTTCTCTATTTGGTTACATCATTACGATTGCAATTTTGGCATCCGAAATAACGGAGTCAGCTAATGCATACAAGAACATCAATTGTGCTAAAGTGACAATAAACACCGACAAGTCTTCTTTTCTGTACCCTCTCCTTAGGGAAAAATATATACGTCAAAACTCAAGGAAACATGAAATAGTGGACTTTATGAGCAGTTGTCCTTTATATACAAGTTAAGATTTTAGCCACTAGTCATTCATGGGGAAAATGAGACTTCCCACTGGCTCTATAGACAGTGAATTATTATAGAGATACCCTTTTTGACTATCTCGAACGTATGTAGACAATTACAATTCGTACTATCGAGATTTCCAGTGTCACTATATATTCTAAAATAAAAAAAAAATAAAAATGAAAAGTTTGAAACTCTGATATGGTATATTTATGTCTTTATCATGTATACCGGCATCGTCGCTAGCCCACAGCTGACTCAATCAACGATTTTGTTTGGGAACTATTTATAACCTTTTTTTAACGAAACGGAGGCTTTATCAGTCTGTTGACCCACGGATGATGAGTGGAGAGTAATCAGGGGGGTGGGGGTGCTCAGTTGTGGGTCACCGACGATGGAATGCCGCAGGCAATTCACAACTTTATACAAGAGGTTGGTTGAAAGAATAGTCTCATTTCATATGTATAAAATCTATGAGTTATCTCTCGTAACTTTGATAGGCAATGGAGATGCTGATATTAATTGTATTTTGTTGTCTGAATTGTCTATCTGGGTGCACGATGATAGTTTGTTATTATTGATATACTGTAATCTTTCAATTGTAATCCCATGTTCATTTCGTCATTTTTTTCTTTATAATTGTACATGTAATATGTTCTCATGTTGCACATTTTCATGTGTCTGAGTGTACTAATAAAATCTTGAAATCTTGAATTTTGTTACTTAAGGTTTTTATGCACGTTTTTTTTTAAACATATTTCACTTCAAATTCGGTGTACACGTATCGTACTAGTATATATATCACATATCACATTAAGCTGTTAAATACAATGAAAATTAACAACTTCTAATGAAGTCAGAAATTATTATTGTATATGTAACGCAGTGCTCTCTCTCTCTCTCTCTTGACTGTTTTAAAATAAATATATTTTCATTATTTTAATTTTAAACATGCATCAACCATTACCATTTGTCATTAGTTATGTCAGTAACATATGTTTACATCAAATAATATGTTAGCCATATTTGATTTACGAAGCCCAATAAATCTAGTTACATTACAACACCATTCATCATGGTGTATTCATATGGATTGCGTTGTAGACAATGAATTACATTTTGGGTCGGGAGTCATCTTGGCCGCGATCGATCGCAAGGAAGTTGGATTTACATCTACATATGCAATTAGTGCTTATCACCTCTAATCCTTAACTGCGGAACCGTAGCTAGTTTTTTTTTATGTGACTATAGAGCTATAGATTTTACCCATTTGTAACCTTGCGGAATTTCAGACTCCAAATGAGGACAGGACTTTCGGGTACTATGTTCTCATGTGTGTAATTCGTCGAATGATACTGTTCAGTTGAAAAAAAAATATTCTCTTCAAGATTTCATCGTTAATTAACTTTGGATATTTCTATCTACGTCCTTAAATGGGATACATATTTATTGTTTACTCTGCCCTTTACTCCACCAACTTAACCAGCACAAATGTGTAGAAAGATAGCATAGATTTCCACAATCCGACACGTAATTGTGCAAAGTTACGCTCCGTTCGAAGTCGATTCTATATTCCATAGCTCTATGATCACAAAAAGATCATAAAAACTATGGTTCCGCAGCTACACTAATGTTGTGAGTCCGATTCCCGCGAGTTTACTCTGTATGATAGTATGTGATAAAATGAAAACCCCAAAATACCACAAGAGTGAGTGATTGTTGTTTAACGCCAAATGAGCAATTTATCAGCCATATCATGGCGAGAGAAAAAAAGTTATATTTGATGAGATGATGATGATGACCGCTTTGTACGAGACCAACACGCTTATAATTAGAATGTTATAGTACTAGTTCACTGAAACAACAGTCCGCTAATAGACGTGTCGTGCATTGAAACAACAGTCCTCGAGTAGACGCGTCGCTCACTGAAACGACAGTCTGTGGATAGACGTGTCGCTAATTGACACGTCCGTGGGACGTGGGTAGAAGTGTCGTTCCACTGAAACAACAGTCCGTGAGTAGAAGGGTCGCTCACTGAAACGACAGTCTGTGGATAGACGTGTCGCTAATTGACACGTCCGTGGGACGTGGGTAGAAGTGTCGTTCCACTGAAACAACAGTCCGTGAGTAGACGCGTCGCTCACTGAAACGACAGTCTGTGGATAGACGTGTCGCTAATTGACACGTCCGTGGGACGTGGGTAGAAGTGTCGTTCCACTGAAACAACAGTCCGTGAGTAGAAGGGTCGCTTCACTGGGACACAATATCCTGATTCCGAACCAATCAGTCTTTTCTCTAACTCTTTTTAATGATACGTGCTTAGAGAAGAACCAGTGAATACCGATTTTATATCTTTGGTTTGACCCGACCGGAGCTCGAACGAATGATCTACCACATTCGAAGCAAACACGCTAACCATTACGCCACTAATGCAGTTTAAAACCTAATAGAAAAACCTAGAAACATGCAATATCGATACCCCTTATACATGTACATGTATACACGACCATTCAATCTGCTGACTTGGTACGGGCACTTACATACAAAGTGGTGGGGGTAATCTAGTTTTATGGCTCCAAGCCACTCTTCTTAAACAAGTTTTAAGATATCAAACGGGTAATTAGAATCTGTAAATCAAAGAAGAACAGACAACACACAGGTCAAACGAAAAAGAACTAACAACGAACTACAAAACACTACATAGAAAACCAAAGGATCAAGGACGAGCACTAGTACTGTTTAAATCCGAAAATGTAGAAAGTTGTATCTAGCCTACATTTTCAAGAAATTTAGTGGTAACACGGTTTTTTGTCTTTTGTTATTTATTATTTTTTTTTTTTTGCTTTATTTTTGTTTTGCTTCTTTTTTTTTCTTTTTTCTTTTTTTAAGGGGGGGGGCTGTCTTTTTTCTTTGTTTTTTTTTCTGTTTGATTTGATTTTGTTTTTGTTTGTTTGTTTGTTTGTTTGTTTGTTTGTTTGTTTGTTTGTTTGCTTATTGTTTGATTTGCAAAATTATAACATTTTGTAGATATAAGTAAACATATTATGTCTACACATGTTTGTTTTGTTTCATGGGTTGTGTATTAATAACAAACTACATGTTTGAAATGAAGATTGTCGTTTATATTCTAATTTATTCCTATAAATAACTGGGGAAAAAACTAATAATTGACATGTTTTACACAACATTAAGATATCATGATCAACTGTGTTACAAGATAAACATATGATCCTACATTTTATTTCTAAATAAATAACCCAGCCCATCAAAGTCGGGAACCTATACCAACCTATTTGTAAAGCAGAATATGTATTTCATAAATGCGCATTTATTTCATAAAGATTATTGCGTCACGCAATTGCAGATGTCTAGATGTAGAGTTTATCGAACGTGAGAAACAAAGGGTACCGCTTTTAAAACTGCATGCTATGATCTGTTTCTTACACGTGTGGCACGGGAAATGGCTTGTGCTCATAATTGATACAGTGACTGTGAAATGGAGAACAGCAATACAAATCACGATCCTTTATTCTTATTTGTGTCATAAGATCATAGTCTGACCAAGTTACATTGATACATAGATAAATTTAGAGTTGTCTTTCTTAGAATAGCTTAGTTGACAATTTATCTATTGATCAATTTATAAGTATATCCTAATTCATTGCTTCAAACGGAACATAAATCATTTATAAAGAAAACTCAACAACACAGAATAGTTAGTCTCATTTTATTATTCAAATAAAATAATGTCAAAAGCTTTTCACTGTCTGTCAATGACCGCTGTGCATCAGTAATACATAAATTGTCAATCTACAAAAACAAAAACAATTGTCATTACAATGTATAATCAAAAAACAAGTAACTATCCCACAAGATGAAACATATTCATGTTGTCAACATATAGGGTGGGACGTTGGTGAATTGAAGTGTACTGTACAACTGGTGAACTTCGAATCATAATTTTCATCCTATACAGGCTATAGTTTTACATGTTAACTAATTCTGAACCATTAACCTGGTTTTAAACTTTTTTACGGCTGAGGGTTTATTTACGGTGTGGTTTTAACCATGCGGTTAAATGGTTAAAGAACATCTTATCCGGGATCGAAAGCACGTTTGAATATGTTTGCACCTTGTTAATTACCAGTATATGTTTGTAATAGGAACATCTGTATATTATAGACCCATTTCCTTAGACAATATAGGTATGGTGTCTTTTTATATGAGATTTATTTGGATGAGGCTAAGACACAGGGGTACTGCGAGGCTCTGCCGAGCAGTCCCCCTGTTTCGTACCGAATACAAATAAATTTCTTATAAAAAGACACCATAACTATATTGTCTTTATACTGCAATACCATATTTTTTTCTCACTGTTTTCTATATAAAAAAAAATAATTAAAATTCGTATTCCCCGTCATGGGCCCCATTTAAAAAATGCTTTATACAGAACATTGTCCAGTATAAAGCAAAAGTTCCAAAAAGGGGCGTGGTCTAAATGCTTTATACAGGACATTGTCCAGTATAAAGCAAAAGTTTATACGACCCCCTTTATCAATGCTGTAAAGTTGCAGTATAAAAGTTGTTTATTGACATTCTGTATTGTTGTATTTGTTTATAAAGAATTAAATTATTTTATTTGTTTATTTATTTATTTTTTTTGTTTTTTTTTGTTTAAGAGTTGAATTGTTTTATTTGGTAGTGAAGAATTAATTTTACAGACCTTATATTTTTATTAACTAATGAAATCTACTATAGAATTTGTCAACATTACAACACGTGTACATAGCAAATTATGACAAATAAATACACGTGTTATAGTTACTTTTATAAATACATTTAATACAACAGCGTATGAGTGGACCAGACAGTGGGGATGGGTGGGTATGCGGATAGGGCGAGTTTTAGGAGAGGACCGGAGAGTGGGAGGCAAGTTTTAGACTGTACCGAAAACATGTGTGTGGGGGATACGTTTTCAAAACTCCTGAGCAAAATAAAAGCATATCGTTATACCCCTTGGTTAACTGGATAATAATATTCTTTCTATGCTGGAAATTCTGCTTTTTCTTAAATGTTTGCCCCAAAATAAGTTATAATTCAGACAGCAGGTGAAACAAGCAAGTATTAAATCGTACAATATTTTTAAGCTTATAGTTCAGTATACTGAATCAAACGTTACTACTAATTACGACCGTAAAGATGTTGTGGTCGTAATATGCTATAAATTATGGGTCTGTCGTTGTCTGTTTTCTAGATACAGTGGTTTCGTTGCAGAATTTTTTTTTTCTAGATGACAGGTTCCTCTGAAATTTTAGCATGGTAATATTAGCTGTCCATTCTGCTTTTCACAAACCAAAAGTTCTGTGTAAGTAAGCTCAAAATAATTTTTGAGTGGTCATATATTTACCAATTCATTGTGTTATTGATTATCCTGGGGACAAAGGTTACAAATCAAACACATCTGTGTAGTGGACCGTCTCAAGGGACTTCGTATTCATTCATGAACTTTATGCATTTGTGTTGGAATTAAAAAGGGGGGTTTTACCTATATCGTATTTAATTTCTGGAAGAAACCGGAGTACCCGGAGAAACCCACCCACCTAGACATAACACAAACTGACAAACTTTATCACATAATGTTTTATCGTGTACAACTTGCCATGAGCGGGATTGGAACTCACAACTTTAGTAAAGATGGGCCCTGATTGCATAGGTAGTTGTACATTCAACTACCATACGATCACGACCATGACAGCCCATAGTGGAGATAGACACTGATTGCATAGTTAGTTGTAAATACAACCACTATATATACGACCATGACGGCCTCCAAATAAAAAGAAAATTGACAGATAAAACTAAGAAAGGAAATGTAAAGTTGCTATTTTTAGCAAAATAAATTGCAAAGAAAAATTAGAATTTCACTTGATTCGGCCTCTTGTTTGTGTTAAAATTGTACCATTGTCATTTTAGATTACATGTATTTGTTTTGATGAATTACACTGCGTGTCGTTCAACAGTTCAAGGTTTCAAGAAGACTTTGACAAATTATATTCGAGCTCAAATGACAGAATTAAAAATTAATAAATAGGATTTGGTAAGAGTGACGGCTTTATAACTGAAAAGGCTACAGGTATGGTTGGGTCCGATTAACTGATTCAACCCCGCCATATTTTTGCTCCTGTCTCGAGCCTGGTCCTGAATTTAAAACTATATATGTCGTGGTCTTTTTTGTATTCAAAAGTGAAGGTGAGAGGTGATTGTTTATTTTAGGTGGAATTGTTAGCCTATCACTGCTTAAAAAAATCAGATAATCATTTCAGAAAATAAATTGCTGCCATTTTCGACCAACTTAATCTTTACACCTAAAGGGATTGAAACGCCTCATATTGTCGAGTCATAATCAATCATTATGAATATTCAAAGAATAGACGACCACATCGGTGGTGTAATGGTTAAACGCCCACTCATTGAGGTTGAGTGCGGTAGATCGTGGGTTCGAACCTCGTTCGTGTCGAACCATATATAGACACAATAATTTGTATTTCCAGCTAGACACGCTGCATTTGCGGAGTAATCTCAAAGACTGACAGGCTGAGAAACAGGAAAATGTATCCGGGTAGAACGACATGTCCATCCCAAATTAGATTTTTTTTTTTTGGTTTGACAATATACCGGTAATACCATCGTGCAACATTCCATTTGGGGTCGTATCATGTAACCTTTCATTCATCTTTGACCGTCCAATCATATGCAAGACATTTAAATATATTGACCAATCGGACTAAAGCTTTTGGCTTCGATATTTGAAGATTTAATATACAATCAATTCTGAATTGTCAGTTCAAAAATATGAGCACAGATGTGATCCCATACGAGATGTTGTTGCATTTTGTAGATGAAAGTGCATCGCAAAACCAAATACAGCAAGTCAGCACTATATAAAGCATTTTGTCGAATGCAAATGCAAATTCGTGTTCTGGACATGATATAGATGAAAAATTGTCCATTTGTTGTTATTAAGAAACAATCACTCGCTTCTTCTCTCACTTATTGTCCTTCACCAATGTCTCTTTGATACCGCGTCGGTGGTGTAAAGGGCCCGGGTGGCTCAATGAGTTAGGTAGTTGGATTACCTAACAACTCATACAAGCCTATCATCAATACGGCGTGGGTTCGCGCCCGGCTTTGTATGGACTCAGAGCCGCAAGTGATAAAGTTTATCAGTTACTTGTCCATGGACGGTGGTTTTCTCCGGGTACTCCTGCTTTCTCCACCGCTAAAACTGGTCGTCATGATATAGTTGAAATATTGCTGAAACACCAAAAATCAAATCAAATCAAATCATCGGTGGTGTAATAGTTAACGTGCCAACCTCTATCGTGGTAAATTGTTGGTTCGAGCCAGGGGCGGATCCAGGATTTCAAGTTAGGGGGACGCACTAAAAAAAAATCGCGCCGAACGGACGGAGGCGCGAAAATTTTGGGGTATTTAGTATGAAAAATCACGATTTTACGCAAAAAAATCATATTTTTTCCAATTTTAGGGGGGCGCGCGCCGGGTCCGCCCCCCCCCCCTTGGATCCGCCCCTGCGAGCTCCGATCGGCTCAAACCAAAGACTATAAAGTTTGGATTTGTTGCTTTTTCACTAAGAACGCAACATTAAAGAGAAAGAGCAACGACTGGATGGTTCAGAATCAGGATAATCTGTCTGAGTGGGGGGACATGTCTACCCATGAGCTGTAATTTCAGTGAGCTAGCAGTATAAAAATACAACTATTAAAGGGTGTTGGTAGATTACAAAGCACCAGGGTTCATCCCCAGTTTTTAGTTGGGTTCGTGTTACTCGATCTTTAGCTTTCTGTGTAATGTTTTATATATCGTTGTTTGTCCTTTATCTTTTGGCCATTGTGTTGTCTGTTCTTCTTCGATTTAGGTATTCTGATTACCTCTTTGGTATCGTCAAACTCTTCATAATCTCATCGAATGTAACTTCGGCCATAATAAAGCTGTTGGTTTTCTCTGGGTACTCTGGTTTTCTCCACCAATAAAACTGACCTCCACGATATAACTGAAATAGTGTTGAAAATGGGATTAAACACCTAAACCGTAACCCCTAGAATGCGAAAAAAAAAACAACAACAAAACTACGACTGCGTATAAAAAAAACAATAAAACTACGGCTGCGTATAAAAAAAAACAACAAAACTACGACTGCGTATAAAAAAAACAATAAAACTACGGCTGCGTATAAAAAAAAACAACAAAACTACGACTGCGTATAAAAAAAACAATAAAACTACGGCTGCGCATAAAAAAAAACAACAAAACTACGACTGCGTATAAAAAAAAACACAATTGACAGCTGAATTCTATTTGTTAACCCCCTGATAAAGCCGAAAAAATAATTACCCATTTTGGGTGGTACAATTACTCATTCAAAGAATGCCCCTCCCTTTCATTACTATTAAACAGATACATGGAAAACGTAACAGATTAATGTCACTAAACCGGCGATAATTTTTATTGAAAACTTCAAAACTAACAAGACATTCAATACAAAACCTAAGACTTTAACCTCTCGTAAACTTCCATGTGTATTTTATATTGTACAACGAGTTTGACAGGTAACAACGTATACTGATGTATTGGCTTGTTAACATTGATTGTGAAGGAAATGTTCACCTTTGATATATTTTGTGCCTTAAATACTTTTTTTTATTATTAAATATTATGAAGATAATTTATGTAAACATTACATGTATATCATTTGTTTTGAATTTGAAAAAAAATGTTGTTTTGACTTGTACAGTTGTATCGTCGGTATTTATTCATTTATTTTAAATTTCACTTCCTTATATTATTTTGTTTAACAACTTTTAATTTGGGACATCTTTCAGTTTTATCTGTGGCCTAGGTTCGGAGGGGCTGGATAACTCATATATTCGTATTACTAAAGATAAGACACCAGAATAGATAGCAAATTTTGACCTCAGAATATATGATCATGTTTAAGCCCTATATTGTTTATATCACCGGGTATTGTTTGTTCGAAGACTTGCATGCCCAACAAGGGATGTCGTGGTCGTGATCGTATGGTAGTTGGATTTACAACTACATATGCTATCATAGTCTGTCACTACTGACGATGTGAGTTCATGCGAGGTGTACTCGATACAAAATCGGCTTAGGTTATCTATGTCTGAAGGAGACCATCGCCTATAAACCACAGCTGAGCAGGCTCCGATTACTATCACGTGACTAGATTTGATTTGATTTATTTTGCTTAGCGCCACTTTTAGCTATATCATGGCGACCAGTTTTAGTGGTGGAAGAAGCCGGAGAGAACCACCGACCATGGGAAAGTTATCACTTGCGGCTGCGAGTCGAGTGCACCCTTTTTTGTAATTTACAAAGCCGGGCACGAACCCACGCCGTATTGGTGATAGGCTGGTATGAGTTGTTAGGTAATCCAACTACCTAACTCATTGAGCAACCCGGACCCTTGACACTACTGCTGTGCTGTTGTGTAGCGTAGCAGGAACGACAACTCTGGATAGAGAATGGTAACGAGTGTGCTAAGTTTCAAGTTAAGTTATCTCCCTTTTTAAAATCTGTCTTACGAATGTAGACACTATTTTATGTTTAGACATATTTATTGTTATGATTTATATGAATAAAGGTTAATTTATTATTATGTTTACAACAGTTTCAAGCTAAATGGCCCATTTGTATTCCGTTTACTAATTAAAACATTGACAAAACTAGAATATCACCAAGAATGATTTTGTATTTTCCCGCGCTCTAATAGTACCCCGAGTGAGTGAGTTAGTGAGTGATTGTTGTTTAACGCCAATTCAGCAATTTTCAGCTATATTATGGCGAGAACAAGTTAATTTTCAATGAGATGATGATGATGATGATGAGATCCACTTTGTTCTAGACCAACACGCTTAGTTGGATTGTATAGTGCTAGCTCACTGAAAAAATGGTCCGCGTGAAGCCATGTCGCTCCACTCGGACACATTGTTCTGGTTCCCAGCCAACCAGTCTTTGCTCTTTCTCCTCAATACTGCGTGCTTAGCGGAGAAGCAACAAATACTAATTTTACAGTCTTTGGTTTGACCCGATTGGGGCTCAAACTCACGATCTACCATACTCGAGGCGAGCACGCTAACCATTACGCCACCGATGCGGTTAATATTATTCGGTGGTCGACAGTAACAACATAGGTGAAAATAAATGAAAGGAAAGAAACTTGTTATTAGCATTACATTATGACTTACCTACTTTAAGTTTTGAAAGTTTTAAATGTTAGATGTATTTTTACCACATATTTTATTGAAATAACGCCGAATTTGCATGTGTAATAAAAGCATAATTTGCGGCGTGTTATTTGCCTCCGAGGCAATAACATGTTATCTGCCCTGGCAAAATATGTGATAAATATATTAATACATGGCCTTTTTCATATTGCCCTTGCCATCAGACCTCGACTGATATCGTCCCTCGGGGCTGATATCAAGGTCTCGTGATGATAACAAGGGCAATATGAAAAAGGCCATGTATTAATCTATATTTATCCAACTAAAAGACGAAGTTTTGATATACATGTACTACGGGTTGCTAAATTTTGAATTAATATAATATCAATTTTGATATGAGTCCACTTATATTTCAATCTGATTAAAATTGTATGTTTAATGTTGTATTTTTCTTTATTAAAGAACAAAAAAATAGATATAATAATAATACGCCAACAAATATTGTTGAAAGTGGCGTTAAACACCATAAACCAAAGCATCAAATACACAAAGAAATAAATAAACTCTTGGGTTCACTACTCTCCATCGTTAACAGCCCACAGCTGATTCAGCTACGATAACTCTCCACTCATCACAATTGTTGTGGGTAATGAATTCGAATTTGAATTTTTGGTGTTTAACGCCACTTTCAGCAATATTTCAGCTATATCATGGCGACCAGTTTTAGTGGTGGAGGAAGACGGAGTATCCGGTGAGAACAACTGACCCTGGGCAAGCCACTGGTAAACTTTATCACTTGCGGCTGTGAGTCTAGTGCACCCATTTTTGTAATTTACAAAGCTGGGCGCGAACCCACGCCATATTGGTGATAGGCTTGTATGAGCTGTTAGATCCAACGACCTAACTCATTGAGCCACCCGGGCCCCAATTTTCAATGTTTGTGGGTTTTGTCCTTAAACTCTAGTACCCGCCTTTGACCAGCAGAAATTTATTCTGTACCAGCAGTATAGCTTTTAGTTTAATATTAGTTGGAAACGAGGATATATGTGTTCTATGGACACTTTCTTATTGTATGCTACTCTCTGTCAAATCACTGTACTCTTTATATTGTCCCTCTATTTATAATAATCATGTCTTATCTTTTTTACATTTTTTTTTCAAGAAAAAGATTACGTGTTAAATTCTAATGGAATAATTAACAGTACCGTTCATTATAAAGCTAAAGATAATGTATGCAAAAAAATAATACACACATACATACATTTCATTTGTATAAATATGTATATGTTTATGTAACGTGGACATTATCATCTCAAGTTAAATTCTTTGTATGTCTGATGTACGTATACGTAGATACACAAAGTAAATACATTTTTGTACCTATAAATCTATATATTTTAATATAGTAATATATCTTAATTAAGGGATAGCTATATTTATGTCGTATTGACCCCCTGATACCCTACTAGTCAGCACACTCCTATAAGATATTAAAACACGACATTTAGCAGATTTTCTGTAACCACGCCCCCTTTGTGTCTTAAATGTTGTTTTTCTATACTACAAACTGTCAAGCTTGTCATAAAATGGACTAAGAATCCCTTACATAAAAATAACAAGTTGACAAATTAAACCCATCAAGAATAACAAATATTTTTTTCTTTCAGTTTTTTGGATATTTGCATAAACGTGGCCAACCACGAAATTCGGAAGCTGGAATATTTTCTTCCAGTTTCTTTGGATATTTGCATAGACGTGGCTTTCCACGAAATTCGGAAACTGAAATATTTTCTTCCAATTTCTTTGGATATTTCCATAGACGCGCTCTTGGAACCACATAATTCGGAAGCTGGGAGTAAAATAAGAATAAGTTATATACTATATTGTTATCTCAAAATTTTATTGCATACGAATGTACTTTATCAAACATATTCATATTACAATGGAGGAGAAGAGTTAAGATTATCACAAAGTGTCTCACAGTTGTGAAGAAGATAACAATTACAACGTGTGCGTAATTGTTCAACAATGGCTTTTTATGAACTACATATCTTATGGAATATATTAATCTTTTGGTTATGTCTTGTTCCGTTGCATATTTATGCGGATCACCATGAAAGCAGTTTAGGTAAGTGTAATTTTCTCAATGACATGATATCATATTACAATATGTGTATTTCGACCAAGTTTTTTTTTCTGTTACCATGACGACACTTTTATTATCATTTTGAGATTTGTAAATATCCTCTTTGAAAATTATAGCATGTATAATACCATGTAGAATGGTCTCCCTCTGTTCACATCGACACTGTTCTATCTTAAAATGGTTGTAAAATGCAGTGAAATGTGGTTACCGGAAGACGTCGAAGCAGTCTTATATGTAGTCTATCATATTATCTTAAAATACACGATTTCCCGTGTAGTACTATTAAATTTTGGATTTATGGATGTTGGACGGCACAAACTATGGCTAGCCCAAACTAATTGGTACCAAACCCTGTAAAAGTCGTACAATTCATGGCCAAACTGGTACGGTATTTCCATTAGTGACTCAATCAGCAAACATCGGGTGAATCCGCTTGCTCGACGGAATCGGCCGAGATCTGACGAGTGATCAGTCCCTATCACAAAAGTTGTGAGCTCGATTCTAGTTCGATGAGAGGTGTAATCGATACAACATTATGTATTAATGTCTTATCAGTGACTTACGACGGGTCGATTATTTTTCTCCGGGTACTCCTGTTTCTTACACCAATAAAACTGACCGCCACGATTTAATTGATATAATTTTGCGATGTTTTAAAAACACAATCAAACAACTAAAGATATCGATATTCCGTTTCGATAACAGTTTTATAACCAATATGCCTATTTTTGTAATCAGTTTGGCATACGTTCGTTTTTTGATATTCATACAAGCATATTAGCAGGAATAGCAGCTTACATGTACCGACCCTCTATACTCTTATACTATTACATGACTGTAATTTAGCTTGCATATGATTGGCTTAAAACTGATTAAGAGGTTTTGAGTACTTGCGATATCAACCTCGTGGCTAAAAATAGATCCTGGTAGGTGTCCGGAAAGTGATATCACCCTCGCAAGGTAAAAAAATAGATGGGGAAAACCAGACTTTTGCTATCCTATCAAATTCATTCTTTTGATGTTCAATAACCAATGAATTTGCGTATAACATTTGTTTTTCGGCTTAATCATAAACAAACGCTCCAAAATCGCGATATTTTAATGATATGACGATGATGAATTTGTAAGTAGATAACAATAAAACATTTCCATGAAATAAAACATTCATTGAATTTGCTATCTGGTTTGTCAACCTTTAAACACGTTTATTACATGACTGTAATTTGGCTTCATATGATTGGTTTACAACTGGTTAAGAGGTCTTGATTACTTGCGATATCACCCTCTCGGCTAAAAATAGATCCTGACAGGTGTCCGGAAAGTGATATCACCCTCGCAAGGTATAAAAATAGATTGGGAAAAATAGGACCTTTGCTATCTTATCAAATTCGTTCTTTCGTTGTTCAATAACCAATGAGATTGCATTTAATATTTGTTTTTCGGATGAATCATAAAAAAAATTATCAAAATGACGATGAAGTTGTTAGTAGATAACAATAAAACATTTTCTTGAAATAAACCAATCATTGACTTTGGAATAGGTTGATATCAGGTTTATCAACCTTTAAAAACGTATATTCACCTCGCCTGTGGCTCTGTGAATATTACATTTTTTTCAGGTTGATAAATCCAGAATGTAGATGGTCGGTACATGTAAGCTTCTGAAGTAGAGGGTCAGCACATTGTAAGATGTTGTTATCTTACGATTGCATGGATATGGACACGAACATATTTCAAAATTTCAGTGAAAATTAATATGTAAACAGAAAGTTTATTAAAAAAAAAGGTGGAGGTACTTCTATGACACAAACCCTTGTGTGAGAAATATCACCTTTTTTCATTGTTTCAACACTTTCTTTGTAAAAAGAGTTCTCATTGTGCAAGAACTTATATGCATATGATATCTTAGAGTTCAAAATAAACAATAATAACAAACAAACAAACAAACAAACAAGCATGAAAAGTGAAATTTTATTTGGGACCACGTTCATCTGTTTTTAAACACGATATTTCGGTCCGAATTTTATTTGCCATACCATCAGTTTCCATTGTTCTAAAATTTATGTAAAATGTTATTTTTCGACTAGTGTGCATAAAAGGTTAATACTGCACCACGAAGTACAGATTTAATGACTTTCATTAATAAAAACGACAAGTTTTAATGTGACATTTTAATAGTGCACATGTGTTAAAATTTGAATTAATTCTGTACAAAGAACGAGTGTATTTTGTTGTTTTTTTTTTCTCTCGCAATTTCTTGCTTTGAAGAATTTGAGCAGTTTACAACAACAAAATATCTTACCTGTAAAACAAATGTCAAAGGTTCATCATTTGATAGTTTGAATCAATATACCATTATGATTAGAAATAGAATGTGTTTTTTGATAAACAGAAACCTGTCTAAACCGAACCTCCTTGGGGCCAACTTTTGTGTTCACATATAGACAGGTGTTCTGTTTAAATTAACAAAGATTTCTTACATTGGGGGTTTAGTGTGCGGTTTATACGAGATTCGGTTCTATTCAGGGTTCAGGATATAATATGACCGTGTACCGGGGTGGGGTAATATGTTTGGAGAGTTCCACGCTCCCGACACTTAAAAGATCTCTTTTAGTGACTTGGAAAAAGAGTAGGAGCCTAGTAGTAATTTGTCGTCCATACCCAGAAACTTCATAAACAAACGTGTCTTTTTAGTTGATTAGGGGATATCGATTTTATCTCTGTTTCGACGATTTTCGATTGGAATTTGGAACTGCTCTGATGTATATGCAAGGCCGGATTATCCTAAAGACTATAATATACTGCAGGCCATGACCCTTCAAGCTTAACGGGCCCTCAAGCTTATAGATATTCTAGTTTTTTTGTTTTTTTTTAAATGCAATACAGAAAGTTTACTTTAAGCTGTGTATATTCAAGACAGGTACAGGCGAGTTAGAATGTGGCTCCGTCTGAGGCGGTCCCATAACTTCATTACCATATAGGGCCCGAAAACGTCATAATCCGGCCATTGGTACTAGTATATATATATTTTTCATTTCATTTTATGATTGTATGATGTAATTTGTTATTATCATAGACATACAATTATATTACATGTCCTGTATGTATGTCAGTTACATGTTGATGCATGTACATATGTAAAAATGTAAAAATATTATTTCTCACCGTGTACAGTTTCCCTTAACATGTCATAACTTATCTTACATCTTTACATCTATATCAATCATATAACAAGAGATAACAACCTTAGAAGTATCTTAAACAAATGAAAAACATACCACACTGTCGGAACAGTAGCAAAGAGGTAGAAAGAGGCAAAATCGTAGAAAGGTGCCACAGTTGATACCCCTAACCAAAACTTGTGCAAGGCGGAACAAGACTGCCTTGGGACTCCGTGGTCAGTCTGAGACTTCTCTAATAATTGAGGATTTGAGTTAAAAAATACCCCCAAAAAATGATATCAAAATAAAACGTCTATGGCTTAGGCTATGGGGGGCTTCAGAGATTTACGGGTCCCTTCTTGGCTCTCCGGGCCCCGGATCGATGTACAGGTTGAACCCCTCTCTCATAGGCCCTGCACCTATCACGCAAATGTATACATGACCACCTACTTTCATGGCTTGGTAAGACTCGACAAAGACAATAATCGCTTTCCCCTCGTACGATATCTAACTGGAACCGGCTGCCACAACCTATAGATTTGAGTGGCTCTGTTGAAAACGATATCTAACTAGAAGCGGCTGTCACAACCAATAGATTTGAGTGGCTCAGTTGAAAACGATATCTAACTGGAACCGGCTGCCACAACCTATAGATGTGAGTGGCTCTGTTGATCTAACTGAAACCGGCTGCCACAACCTATAGATTTGAGTGGCTCTGTTGAAAACATTCAAGGCTGCTATCTCTTCTATCACATACTAGCTGAAGAAACCTGTAAATAGTTTTAACCTTTTTAATTTGTAATGTGTAACCTCTGACATAATCCTAAACTTGTTGAAGGCGGTCAGTATTTGGTAGAAGCAGTGCCGGATTTAGGACAAATGAGGCCGTGTGATAATTAAGTTACGAGGCCCCTTACTTAGGCCCTGAAGGAGGTAGTCCCGGTGGGCCTACACAGGCAGTCAAGCATATACCGACTTCAAATCCATCGCAATTCTATTTTTTTTTTTTGGCAGGAAGATGCCCCCCTCCCCTGACCAGCGGGGCCCTGTACTTAAGCACACCTAAACACAATAGTAAATCCGGCCCTGGGTAGAAATAGAAGTGTTACAGGCTCTACAATGTTTCTGGAATTTTGGCATTTGTGTATATTGGAAGTATTATTAATATTACTACACGCACTCGTATTTTGTTTTGTTATTGATAACCCTACATCTGGGAGATAAAATTATACACCAAATAACACCAATAAAATGTAGCGTTTATCGACAAGAAATAAAACAGTACCGAACAACTGAAGGTCAAGGGTCGTTTCACACTCGTTTTAGGGTATGGGTTATTCTCATTTTTGAAGACCCTACTGTACATAGCTGTGAGGGGCCCGGGTGGCTCAATGAGTTAGGTCGCTGGATCTAACAACTCATACAAAGCCTATCACCAATACGACGTGGGTTCGCGCCCAGCTTTGTAAATTACAAAACGGGTGCACTCGACTCGAAGCCGCAAGTGATAACGTTTACCAGTTGCTTGTCCATGGTCGGTGGTACTCTCCGGTACTCCGGCTTCCTCCACCACTAAAACTGGTCGCCATGATATAGCTGAAATATTGCTGAAAGTGGCGTTAAAACACCAACAAAATCAATCAAATCAATTACATAGCTGCATGTGAACTATATAACAGCAATACAAGCGCAGTTCCTTTACTTTAACGTTTGTCTAAGTGTAAAGGTTGATAGTCTCTCATGTTCATTTACACATCCTTTCGTATTGCAATGAAACTTTATAATTTAGACACCTTGCTGGAAAGTTATATTGTTCCGAGTCTTTGAAATTCTTACAGCCTGAGGTTTGGAATTTATACATTCTGGGCTTTTGGAATTCATACTCCTACAAGTTTTCATACATACACTTTATGGCATTTTAAATTTATGTTTGAGGCTATGGATTTGATACACCTCCAGGATTGTGACTCGTATGCATTGAGGCTTTGAATTCATATGTCTTGAGGTTTTACAATTGGAACATCTTGAGGTTTTGAATTCATACATCTTGAGGTTTGGAATTGAAGCACCTCAGTGATGCTTTCAAATCATACACCTTCAGTTTTTAGAATTGGGGCACCCTGAGGCTTTAAATTCATACTAATACAAACAAACGGCCCAACATGAGGCGTGGGAGTAGATCGGGATGTGGGGGCAAGCTTCTTTTTGGGGGACCTGAAAGTGTGAGGAAGCTTTGTAAGTGGAATGAAACGTGGGGGTAGGGGAAAACATTGTAAGTGGACTGACAAGCGGGGGTATAATCTTTAGGCAGGGACGAGAAAGTGAGGATCAAGCCTTCAAAACTGACATTCTTTGCACCGGCTCCTACGTGTCTACATGTACCCAATTTCGAGAATGTTTTAAGATTGGAAAGCCGTGATCGGCGTAGTTTTGAATCTGGATGCCAGGAATTTTTTTTATCAAGATTCCAGAAAAAATTGTCTTTCTAGAGAGATTTTCTCATTTCTTAATATTTTGATGTTGAAATAATCAAGGATTAAAACAAATAATCAAGGATTTAAAAAATATCATGATACCAGGTTAGATATGTAAAGAAAGTTTTAGAGTAGAATTTGGGCTTTGATCTTATTTTGGTCTTTATTCTTCATGAATTAACATTAATATTCAGGATTTACATCGCCAGGAATTCTGGGTGACCCCATCCGCCCTTTTTCCCTTTCGATTTCCACATCGAGATCACATTATTGAATTGTATTAGTAAACCGAGGTCTCAGATTGATATTTTTGTATGATGTGTGTCTCTTCTTGGGCTCAGTAATAATATCTAAATGTGTATGCAATCATTCTGTAGAGTTTCATTGAAGTTGGTTCAGCGAAAACAGTAGGATTTATTCATTACAAAATTTACACTGGTCAAAATCTGAATTTAAATGTTGCGACAAGAGTTATCTCTCCTTTCTGGATATTTCAAATATGTGTAGCTTTTTTTTCTTAACATGGAAAAAAAAACCACACACGATCATTTAAGGCCTATTTCCCTTTTAAAATTTTAATGGTTAAGAATTCAAGATTTGATTAAAAGACTTGAAAGTTAAATTAAACAAATAAAGAGTGTTTAAAAGTTACTTATACAGTCCAAGATGAAATAATTTGTGTTATCGGAGTGATAAATGCGTTGTTCTTCTTCAGGGCAAAAGAGGGAATATTTTTTAAGGGATAAATATTCGCTTGAGAAGATTATTTTCTTGGATTTTACACAAAAAAAAACAACAACTTGTACATAAAATAGCCCCGGTCGGTCAAACAAAAGACTATAACATTAGTATTTGCTGCTTCTCATCTAAGCACACAGCTTTTTAAAACAAGGAGTAAAGGCAAAGACTGGTTGGTTCGGAATCAAGATCATGTGTCCCAGTGCACAGGCG
>MJUT01049563.1:344383-372159 GCA_002080005.1 Gigantidas platifrons | reverse complement strand
CTATTTTTATTCTGCAATCGTGAGTATTTTGGATTGTAGGGATGAGTAATAAGGCAAAGTGTTACACTTTTTAAAAGATTTGTACAGAAATAAATTGGAAATATGGTGTCACTAGATTCCCCGATGATCACACCATGTGTTTTTCTATATGTGTACCGAAACACGTGACCCCCTGTTGATGTTATGACAGAATGTGGGGTGCAGTAGGGTTTTTACTCGATTTTAACGATATTTAACAATGAAATTTGATAAAAATTTATATGAAGGATTGGTACGGCGTCCTTTAATGATGGTGAAAAAATCGGACGAAAATTCACGAGCATTCACGCTAAATGGGAAAGTTGGCGAGAACTACTCGCTGACCAGTAGTCCTTGAGAGAATCTGGAACCCTATTGATTTTATAGGTCAAAGGTCAAGGTCACCTGGTCAAATTTTTAGGCGAGGGGATACGTCACGCTTTGCGTTGCCCTTGTTATATACTAGTAGTATACTGCGAGGATTTATACCGATCCAATGGGGTACCAATTGCATAACCACGTCGTAACAGTAGCCCTAACCCTATGTAAAAAAGTATTTATAAATTAATTAACCCTAACCCTAGGTAAAAAAAAGTATTTATAATTAGATAATAGGTTTAATAGACTCTTATATGAATGCGATAAAATTCTTATCTGTTTAATCAATCAAAGTAAATAAAAACCACCTGTGCTAATCTGTTATCTAGAAAGTGATGCTTACCCGACAATCATACTGTAAATAGGTATCACATTCATATAAGAGTCTATTAAACCTAGGGTTATGGATTAGGGTTAGTGTTAGGGTTACTGTTACTATTACCACGTGGTTATGCAATCTAGTCCCCCATAGGATTTTTCAAAAAGCTCGGAGTATACTACTGATACTCGAGCTCGCCTTTGATCAATAAAGGGAAAATTAAATACACAGCTTTACCATGAACATACATTGTACATGTGTATATATGCATGAATAGCAACACATAGATGATCTTAGATAATCGACAAGCCCAGTGGCCAGTGGTTGATATCCCAAACTTATTTCATGAAATATGTTCCTATCACTACTAAATTTATGACTCTTATTTCTCTTGGAACATACACATATACCGTAATGGTAAATAAAAATGGAAAATTTAGAGAAATTGGAAACATCAGTACACAATGGGTGAAGTTAGTTCTACAGGTACTTCTAGGGGCTCGAAGCTATTTTTTTTTTATCATCATTATTAAATGCAAGGTAGGCCTTCGTATGAACTATTCACTACCATGTCATTTTTTGTTTCATATAAATTAAAAATGAAGTGCATCATACAAAATGCTTCTTTTTCGTAGAACATAGACACAGTGCCTAATGGATAATCTGTTGCAGATTATATGGTTAAGTTGATGTTCATTATAACACTTTTCAGTGGTGTGTTTGACTTGCAATTTGATAAAAGTTAAAACACAAATTTGTCTGAAATGAATAAAAAATGTAAAAAAAAAAACCCCAAAAAATAACAGCATACATTTTATGTACATGTATATAGTCAAAATATTTTACATGGGGACACTTTGTTTAACATTAAAAGAAAGAAATGTAGAATGGTTTGTGCAGAATTGGCATTAGCCAAAGTCACCACCAACAGAATGGTCACGATTTTTTTTGGAAATTGTAATTTTTTATTCATTTGCTATGCAGTATGGATTATTGCAATATTCAATAGAGTGTGTGATCAAAGGTAGGAGAACTCCCAGTCTATGGTTTGTCTGTATGTATTGTAATATTAATCACTATTTGTAGGATGTCCCATACCATCAAGTATTAGAACACTGCCAGTGTGATAACTGTATATATTTTTATTAGTAAATTTATTCCATCCTGACGGTGACCAATTTCAAACCAGGACTTGTTTCACTGTCACACCCAGATATTTTCTCTCTTTTATAGGATGTAATATACAATGAACTGAGAAACTTTCAGTGTGATAATTGTATATTTTACTAGTAACTTTATTACTTCCAAACAAATTTCACTCTAGGATTTGTTTCACTGTTATACCCAGATATTTTCTGTCTTGTAGGGTGTAGTATACCATGATGAGCAGTTCCACTGTGATAACTGTAGAACTAGAAAAATTTATTCCATCCGGACCAATTTCACACCTGGTCTTATTTCACTGTAACACCCAGATACTGTCTGACCTTTAGGGTTTACCATGTACTGATGAACACCACCAGTGTCATAACTAGATTTTACTAGTAAATTTATTCCATCCAAGCAAATTTCACTTTAGGACTTATTTCACTGTAACACCCAGATATTTTCTGTCTTTTTTTAGGATGCAGTATACCAGTGTGATAACTATATTTTACAAGTAAATTTATTCCATCCGGACAAATTTCATGCCTGGTCTTATTTCTCATTACACCCATATATTTTCTGTCTTTTGTAGGATGTAAGATACCGTGTACTGATGAACAGTTCCAGTGTCATAACTGTAGATGTATTTCTAAGTCGTGGACATGTGACCATAAAAATGATTGTGGTGACAACTCGGACGAACATAGGAATTGTAGTATGTACACATTTAATTTTTAGACACGATTTCCTGCAGGAATTGATGAATATCCCATGGGAATTTGAAAAATCCTATGGGAAAGAATGTTTTTCTATGTACACATAAATTTTGGACACAATTGATTTCCCGTAGGACTTGATAAATATCTTGTGGGAATTTGAAAAATCCTATGGGAAACAATGTTTTTCTATGTGCACAGTAAAATTTTACGCACAATTAATTTCCCATAGGATTTTATAAATATCCCATGGGAATTTGAAAAATCTCATGGAAGACAATGTTTTTCCATGTTTTTAAGAATTGATTTTAAGAAAAATATGAAGAAATGTCAGTTAAAAAGTTTGAATTTGTGATCTCCCATGAAATTCTGCAAATTTTGATTATTCATATGACTTTAGGGCTAGCTTTCAGGAATAGTGGCAAATGATTTGCAAACCATTGAAATTGCCAATTTGAATTTGAATGTGATACATCTTTAAAAATACTCAGGTTTGCTATAGTATATCGTTGGTAACCTACAGCTGATCACGCTTCAGAGTATTGGAGTGTCTTGGGATACAGACGGTGGCTAACATACCTTACATTTATTAATGTGCCCTTAATTAGCAGTTGCCCCTTATATATACAGGTTCAAATTATATGCATTATTCATTAAAGGAAGAAAATGAAATTGCCCTTTATTGACAGTGATTTGTTATAGACAGGTAACCTTTAAGGCAGGTTTGACTAACTTAAATGTCTTTGGAAACAGGTAAGCCAAGGTCTAGCAGCAGAACCATAGCTATTACGTCTTTCTATAGGTCACAAAAAATAGACCATGTGAGCGACGGTTCCGCAGTTAACAGTCCTCGAAATGAAAATGTGAATTTACTTGTCCGAATTAAATTCTTGAATTTATTTTTATATAGTTCTAAATAAAAACTGCAAAATTTACTGGTCCGAACAAAGTTTTACTGGTCTTGTACCGGAGGAACGGTGCTCATCATGAGGACTGGCTAACCAAGGGGCCAAATTAACTCATTTGAATACATTGTACATCATTATTTCAGATAATTTCATAAAAGTGAAATTTATGAGTTTGATTTATAGACAAAACAAAACAGCTATGTTTTATCTTTGGCTTTGAGGTCTGTTTTTTTTCCCTTTTTATGAAGCTTTTTTTTTTCTTTTTATGAATCAAACTGCCCATAAAGGTCACACAAAATGCTTATTATTGTTTATATGATGTACATTATAAGAATTTTCTGACATTCAAAGTCAGCAAAAACAATTAATTCAGTGTAGTTTGTTGTGATTTATACCTTGCGGTATAAACATCAAGGACAAATGTCATATGTTATGTTATTAATTTATTAAAACATTTGAAGGACTTCTTTTTGTCATGTTGCCATGGAGACAAGGTATAAATATGGGTACAGATGTTTCACACCAATTTCAAAAAACAAGTCTATAATGCTCATAATAGCGGTAGAAATTTGTAAACCTTTTCATTCAAATAAACTGCCTCAATATAGCTGAAATATTGTTGAAAGTGGTGTTAAACACCATAACCCTAACCCATTCAAATAAACTACTCAACCAATGGAGAAGGTGGGGGTGACGGGAGTGTTATAATAAAGGTATATCGAGTCATGACGCTGGAATGAGTCAATCTTTTCAGCTTTCAAATATAGTTTGGTTTAGGTTTACGGTGATCAATGCCACTGTCAGTAATATTTCAGTTATATTGTGGCGATCAGTTTTATTGGTGGGGGAAACCAGGGTGCCTGGAGAAAACCACCGACCTGCCGAAAGTCACTGGGTCATATTTTTTGTTTTTATAAGCCCATGACATCTCATTATTGCCAAGACAATTTCTTCGTAATTATCTCATAATTTGACATGTGATAAAGGTGCAAAATTGATATATGTGTGTTTATTGTAGACTTTTTTTTCTAATATANTTGTATTGCATTTATCAATATTTTATGAGTACCAACAGTTTTTTCAACACCGTATCTGTTCACGTGACTACACATGCTACTCACAATGACCCGTGACCCAGATTAGCAGGGTTCAGGAATATTTTCTGTATATGGTATATAATGAGTACGGTAGGTTACCAATAATTGAATAATATTAGAATTGTTATATTGTCCATACATCAAAAATGTGAATGAGTATGATATTCTTGTTAAGGGAATATATGAATGGGGGAGAGGCAGGCATGTTTTTCAAACTCCAGTTATTGTGAATCTTTACTAAAATTTATAATGAAATTATTTTAGTAAGTATTATATATACCATGGATCTTACGAATTAACTTATTTAAACCAACGAATCCAAAGGATGAGTTGGTTTAAATAAGTTCATGAGTAAGATCCATGGTATATATGGTTTGTAACAGAAATGGTTTGTAAAAGTTCACTATTTTTAAGTTGATTACTGCATAAAAACATCAAAGGAAAAATGTGTATTTTACTATTTATGTTACAATATTGCTTAAATCATAGACCATATGCAAATTTGTTATTTGATTCTGAAATTATATAGAGCCCTTTTCAACAATATTTCAGTTATATCATGGCAGTGAGTTTTATTGGTAGAGGAAACCAGAATACCCATAGAAAACAACCAACCTGCTGTGCACAAGTCACTGACAAACTTATCACATAATGTTTTATAGAAGTACACTCCCTATGCGCAGTGATCAAACTAACAACGTTAGAGGTGATAGGCACTGATTGTTTAGGTAGTTGTAAATCCAACTACCATCATGACCACTATGGCCTCACTTATATTATAGGTTCTACACATTTTTTTATAGGCATTACTTACAGTAATCTTTACATTTTACAGCCTATCCAGCATGTAGTGGCAATCAGTTTACATGTAAGAATAAAAGGTGTATTCCTCAGACGTGGGCCTGTGACAGGAACAATGATTGTAATGACAACTCAGATGAAATAGGATGTGGTAAGTCGGGAGGGATTAATGGAGTAAGAGGAGATTATAGACGTGGCAATCATTGGGGCATCGACACATTCTTCTTCTTCTCTTTGTATCAGCTTCCTTTAGTAGGAACACCATGGATTTCCATGTATTTTTATTTTGGTGTGGGAAAGTTTGCTTTGTTAAGTTTGTTTTTCCTTTAACTGGCATTCAGGGTGAGTTTTTTTGGTTTGGAACCCCACTTTTTTCCTGACAAATTCATGAATTAATAGTAAAAATTGTAAAAAATTATTATACTGGAGATAGTGTGGAACCTCTCCTTGAAAAATCTTGGAAATGTGTCTGAGTTATAGTGTTGACTGCAAATTGAATGTTGCCTAATAACCCATTATGTAATTTAATGTTATTTATACTGAAATATTTTATCAGAAAAATATCATTCAAATTTGATACCATAATATAGTGTCATGTGCAAACTCTTTGGTGGTGTAATGGTTAGTGTGCTGGCCTCGAGTGCTGTGGATCATGAGCTCGAGCCACGATCAGTTCAAATCAAAGACTATAAAATTGGGATTTGCTGCTTCTCTGCTAAGCATGCAGCATTAAGAGATAGAGCAAAAACTGGTTGGCTCGGAATCATGATAATGTGTCTATCCGTGGATCGTTGTTTAACTGAGTTAAAAGCAGTCCTCGAAATGAAAATTTAAATTTACTGGTCCCAATCAAATTCTTGAATTTATTTTTATATAGTTCTAAAAAAAAACCTGAAAAATGTACTGGTTTGAACAAAATTTTGCTCGTCCAGCTTAATTTATCCTGGATGATGATTTGAATGCTTGCATATATTTGAAGTAAGATCATAGGTCCCTTGGACTGGAACAAGTAGTGAGTTCGAATCCCTCTCATGGCGAGGTGTACTTGATACAGCATTATGTGACAGAGTTTGTCGGTGAGTTGCGACAATGCAGTGGTTTTCTCTGGGTACATTGCTTTCCTCTAACAATAAAACTGGCTGCAAAAATATTTTGTTGGAAGTGGCGTTAAACACCATAACTCTAACCATCCTATTCTACTGTACACTTGTAGGCTGTCAAATAGACCTTTAGTACATTTCCTACTTGATTACTGTACACTTGTAGGCTGTCAAATAGACCTTTAGTACATTTCCTACTTGATTACTGTTCACTTGTAGGCTGTCAAATAGACCTTTAGTACATTTCCTACTTGATTACTGTACACTTGTAGGCTGTCAAATAGACCTTTAGTACATTTCCTACTTGATTATACCATTATAAATTTTTATGCAGAATATTTATTGGAGTTATCTCCCTTTAATGATGACCAAACAGGTCACATTTTCAAACAAAGTTCAATGGTAACATATAATTTTTTTCACGATCTGTACAAAAGTTTAATGTTGTAACAACTAGTGAATATAGTAGTGTCATCCTGAATATAGTAGTGTCGTCCTGAATATAGTAGTGTCGTCCTGAATATAGCTGAAAACTTGCTCACTGGACGTTAAGCATCAATCAATCAATCATTCTGCTATACAATTATTATCTTTTACATACAAAGTTTAAATATCTGCAAGTTATAGGAAAATTACACCCTAATTCTTTGTCCTTTCTGTCACATGGAACGGTTCTCATTTTACCTGTCATATGGGAAATAACTCCTGTAATAAATGTATAAAAACACAAAATTTTAAAATCTAGTAAGAAAGGAGTAAATGGTCTATTTTTTTTTTTTTTTTTACTTACAACTAATTACTTACCTCTTTCATTTGTAGATAATTACCGATGTAAACCAAACGAATGGACGTGCACGAAGACAGGGACTTGTATACCTGTGTTACAGGTGTGTAATCAGGAGAAACAGTGTAGATTTGGAGAAGATGAAGAAAAAACATGTAGTAAGTGTATCAATACACATCAAGAGGAGGGAGTTAACAGGTTTAACCCCGCCACATTTTTGTGCCTGTCCCGTTCCAGGACCTGATTTTCAACATCATGGTATTTTTGTGTTCAGTGGGTGCAGTTAACAGGCCTTTCAGTAAGGGGTGGTACCCCATACTTTTATCCACTTAATATTGTACATGTAATTGGTACCTCCTAATTTCAAAAATATTCATGAAAAATGTTCAAATTTTAAGAAAAAGTACCACCTGTAAATAGTGAAGTACTGGTACACTTGAAAAATATTGAAAGTGCTGAGTTAAGATGTGAGGTGATTGTTGGTTTTGTTGATATTGGTGGCATTGATGACAATCACTGTTTAAATTTTTTTTTCATAGCATCTCTGAGATGTAAACATGACACACATAGAATATATGTGCATTGTCTTGGAATATAAAATTCATTAGCATGAGGTTTAGTAACTGATAGAAATAGATAATAATTTGAAATAAAGACGTAGATATCAAATTTAGTATGCGCAACATATTTCTGAATAACCTTGAATTATGTACCCTCAAAGTCAAAAGATCGGAAAGCCAAATAATATAAATGTCTTGGTGAGCAGGGCCTCAACATGATAGCCAAAAGCAGTAGTGGACATTCAAAATTCTCATGATTTTTCATACGTTAAACTAAAATCCTGAATCCTGCAGAGGACAACAAACATTTTAACAGGTTCTGTGTCTGTCCATGGTATTGTAAGGGACCGACCATTGAACTTGCAGGGGAGGGGGCGGTTATGGTTTTTTTTTCATTCAGAATTTTTTTTTCGGACAACACGATAGTTAGAATATTTATTTATTTTTGTCGCGCAAAGCGCAAATTTTGTTTCTCCAAAATTTAACATTAGGTTATATGACAAAAACTCTGAATCAGATTATTTTTCTTTTCCTCCACCAAAATCAGAATATTTTTTTAGAAAAAAAAACCATAACCCCCCCTGGAAGTTAAATGGTCCGTCCCTAATCACTTATGTTGTTCAGTTTAATAAACACTTATTGAATGGATATTTGGGTAATAGCAAGTTGACTGTTCCCCTCGACACAAACTATTGTCTTAGCTTCGCTTTAGCCAATAGTTGGTGTATTAGAAAACAATAAACTTGATATTAGTGTATAATATGTGTGTATGGATTGACTGTAGATGTGTGTTTTGTTTTTATTTACAGGTAGATCATATTGTTCCTCTTTGCAATGTCATCACAGTTGTTTTCCCACTCCGACTGGTGGCAGCTGTTATTGTAAACCTGGTTATGTCATAGACAAGAAAGACAACAGTTCTTGTATAGGTAAGACTTATTTCATCTAGTGGCATGATGGTTATCCTGCTTTCTTTGAGTGCGATAGATCGTGAGTTCGAGCCCAGATCGGGTCAAACCAAAGATTATAAAATTGATATTTGTTGCTTCTCCACTAAGCACGCAGCATTAAGAAGAAGGAGCAAAGACTGATTGGCTTTAAATCAGATAATGTGTCTGAGTTAGGTGACATGTCTATCCGTGGACTGTAGTTTCAGTGAACACTATGAAAAAAAATCCAACTAAGCGTGTTGGTCTAGAACAATGTGAACCTCATCATCATCTCACTGAAAATTAACTTGTTCTTACCAAGATGTATAGTAGAAAAATTGCTGAGTTGGTGCATGGCCGACGGAACGGGGGTGCGTTTGGGTGCGATCGCACCCCCCTTTCCACATAAAAAAAAGTTTGAAACACAATTATCCGATAAATACAATATGCCTTATCTAATAATGATTCATTGCAAATGCGACTTTGTGCTTTTGACACAAGAATAGTACACCATTAATAAACAATCACTCACTCGCTGTAATGGCGGGAAAAACATTTTCATTGCACATTTAATAAATGCAAGTTTATTTCACTATTTCAGACTTTGATGAATGCTCAGACCATAGATACTGTGATCATGTTTGTAAAAACAGTGATGGATCTTATTCATGTTCCTGTTACCAAGGATACCAGTTGCATGATGGAAATTACTGCAGATCACAGGACAGTATGTAGTATATATTTCATTTAGTCCAAGAAAAATAGTATCTGTGTTTCTGCTAACAAACATTCTTAAAAGAATAGGGTAGGTAGGTTTGTACTAGGCAAAACATTTTATTTTTATTTTTTCTATAGATTATACAGGACAGGAATCTGGATTTTAATAGTGCTTGTTCAAAAATGGCAATGAAAATAACTTTTAAAATTATGGTCGGTAGGGTGAGCGGAAACACATTTTTCACCATATATAATAATGTTGTCTTTGATTGGTAATATGCAAAAATATTTGATAGGAAGCTATGCAATGAAATCAGGCGTCATAAAAGATTTAAATACCGTCTGATAGTTGTTCTAGTAGAGATCAGTTTTAAATAAATTGGGAAAGCAGTTGCCTTCTGTATAAGGTTCGATCCTAACTTAGGACGTTGCCTTCTGTATAAGGTTCGATCCTAACTTAGGACGTTGCCTTCTGTATAAGGTTCGATCCTAACTTAGGACGTTGCATCTGTGTTATTTATCATCATTACTGTAAACAAACATTTGGTCAGCTTTTGAGTTCAGAATAAATAGGTGTTCAACTTGTATGCAAATTGAATTAACAAAGTTTCATATATTTAAACTTTATATAATGTTTGATTTAGGGTATACAGGATTCTGTTTTATTCAGGGTTAGGGTTAGACAAGTTTTCTAGAATAGCGAAGTTGGCATTAAGCATCAATTAATCAATCAGTCTGTATTTGATTTCAGGTTCACCACGGAAGTTATACTTCGCTATTGGTGACAAGGTGATTAGAATGGATCCATCAGGGGGAGATAAAGAAGACGTTTTACAAACACAGGCTGATGACCTAGATTTTGACATCAGGAGAAATCTTATGTTTTGGATTGACAAGAAAGAGAAAAAGGTAACTAAACAAAATCAGAAGGATATAAAAATTGAAACGAAATTGTTAAACCATGGCAGCAATATCTGATCCGATCCAAAACTTTAGTATTTCAACAATTATCACAAATTCTAACATTACGTCCTTCTTTCGCTTTGTAGACAAACGAGCGATTTATCGATTGGGTATAATCTCATTAGCACATGTGGCGATGCATGTGACTGACTTTTCTGTCATAAATGTGCATGTTGATGAATTATCGTCTGCTCGAATTTGGCACCATGAATTGTGTGCGACATTTTCCGCAAACGTAAATATAAATTACCGTCTTCCAATCAACGTATACTACCATATTTGTACTCTTAAGCATATCAGAATCGAAGTAGATCGTGGAAGCCAGAATGTGTTTTGAGTTTTAACATGGGTGGCTGATATTAGTAAATTTTATCCCCCAATCCATGTTAGAACTCAAAACACGTTCTGGCTTCCATGATTTATTTCTTAACTAATTGTTACTTTTAAGTTTTATGAAATTATAGTATATGACTGCCTGTGTAGTACAGACTCCATTAGGGAGTAAGGGGATGTGTCAAATATTGTATTTTGGAAATCAAGGGAGGCAATCTGTTTTATATACTCCTGTTGATTGTTTAACTTTTTCTCAGTTACTAATGTGGTAGTCCTCGTATATAAAAAAGTCAGCTGATTAAAAAAAAAATATATAACTAATAATTGAAGACATTTTTTTCTCTTACATTTCAGATGTATGAAGCCAATTTACGAAGTTTGAATGAGAAAAAAGTTTTACCAATTAAAAGCCTGTACAGACCTACCTCATTTGCATATGACTGGATAACACAGAATATATACTATGTTGACGAAAGGGCAAAGGTCATCAATGTATATTCCTACACCACAGGTCACCAGAAGAACGTAATAAGTGACAATCTTCAGATTCCTAGAGGTCTTGCTGTAGATCCTACTGTTGGGTAAGATAATCCTTTAACTGTTAATTAGACTGCATCAGTGGTGTGTGGTGGATTATTGGATCGAGCCCCGGTCGGGTCAAATCAATCTCCAAAATTACAGGTTTAGATGGAAAAAGTCTTTGTATTACAATTTGTTAGAAAACCTACATGGCAGACATTGAATGTCATAGTTGAATAATTTCATTTATTTTTCAGATATTTATTTTTCTCAGACTATGGACATCAACCGCGCCACGAAGCTAGGATTGAACGTGCCTATATGAATGGTAGTCACAGATTTACACTTCCTGTTACTAAACTAGTGGCTCCCTCCAGTATTACTTTAGATGTTGTAACTCAACGACTGTATTGGACTGACTACAGACTGGATCATATAGGATGTGTCGACTACAATGGAAAATTTCGGTAATGATTATTATTTCATATCAGTTCTAAATTCGACTTTTTCATTGGTGTAGACATGGTCATGTGTCATGCATTAATCTCGTTAAAGAAATCCACCAGTCACCGGGCATTATCATGTTAATGACTGCTTGAGGTTTTAGACGCAACAAAGATTGTGCAGTGGTTAATGTAAACCAACATGGCAGAGGGTACGTCTGCTGCTGCCGATGGAAGATTTATTTCTTTCAATGAAATAAAAATAATAGTTACTTATGTATAGGGCATTATCGTGATTTATAGACTGCCCAAGGGACAGTAGTATTGACTGAAACAGGGATAATACCTGAGCCGCAGGCGAGGGCATTATCAGTGTTGAAGTCAATACTACTGTCACAAGGGCAATTTATCACAATAATGCCATATACTTAAATAACTATTATTTTTATTTCATTGAAGGAAATAAAACTTTCTAAATAGTTTTGCTCATTTTAGTACAATGTTAGTTTACATTGACAAATGCACGATCTCCGTTGCATTTTAAAAAAGGGATGTCACAACTTTAAAACCTCGAACGGTCATAAACATAATAATGGCCATGGTCATTATCATGTTAATGACTGGTGAATTTTCTTTAATGCGTGACACATGACCATCTCTACACCAATGAAAAGGTCGAAATTTGAACTGATATGAAATAGTATATAATTAAGATGAATGTTTTCTTTATTTAGAGGGATAGGAACAGAACATATGTAGAAAACTAGGAACTGAACGATTAGGCACAGAAATTAGCAATATTGTTGAAATTGCCAGCTGTGCACCCTAAAATAACAATTTTAGTAGCCCTTCAAAAATTCTTGTCACCCAGCTACCGACTGCACACCCTATAAAATATTCAAAATTTCAGTAGCCAGCTGGGCTACCTACTGAAAATTTTCAGAGGCATAGGCCAAATTTAAGTTGTCTGAGGCTACTGGGTCCCTGCTAAGTTTTATCCCTGAAGATGCACCCAGCATAAGTTAAAACCAGTATAAACTATGTCACCCATGTATCTGTTTCTAATGTCAGGATGACAATTTCAAGATGGCCACCACCACAGGACATAGTTTAACCAGAGAGGAAGGTTTTCTTCTGATTAACTGATTTCCTCTTTTGTGAGTAAAATATTTGGAAGTAAAATGTTTCATACTTATGGTCCTAAAAGCTAGAAAATAATGGTATATGAGATTTCCTTTTTTATACCCCGTAAACATAATTTGGGGGGTGGGGGGTATATAGGAATCTGCCTGTCTGTCTGTCTGTCTGTCATTCCGTCCGTCCGTCTGTCCGGACCAACTTCCAAGTCTTTTGTCCGATTTCCACCAAACTTTGTGGAATTTAAGATCATGTTGTGTGACCTTTGCAGTATAAAGGATTTTATTGTCCATTGAGTTTTACCCCTGTTATGCCTCTTTGGACTTTGTCATCGCAAATTCTCCTACATGATTGATCAGAAGTTCATGAAACTTTGTACATTGCAAGATCCTAATATGAAGATGTGCACATTAGTAGGATATCCCAGTCCATTGAGTTTTACTCCTGTTATGCTTCTTTGGACTTGCAACTCTTCTGGCAGTCTATCCACATGTGCCAATGTTGCCAGAATTATGAGTCTAAAAGTTGTGTTCCAAATATGTTTTGGCTCAATTAAGATGATGGGGACGCGGGGGGTATTAATTATTCCCGCATAGCGGACAGTTAAGTTATTCCATTTATGTATCAAAGCGGGACTCCTGCGTCCTGCAGTACCTCTAGTTTTTATCAGTGCACACTTCATCTCTGTTTAGCATTGAAAGCTATGGGAAAATGAATATAAATGTTGCTCTTCAAATGAGCAATACGTTCGCATTTTCTCGGAACATTAGCCAAAATTCAGAACAACATATAGTAACCCCCTTTTATAAAACCATTCCCTCCAAATGCCTCCACTCTTATCAAGCTAGATTTCAAATGCACTTAGATAGAAATATAGTACTCGGACATGATTTTCGTCTGCTTTAAAGTGGAATTCCGCTTTTTTTTTCCGGATTTTACTGTTTTACCGTTACGATTCCTTTTTTATAGTACATTTTTGTATATTCAATACTTCCGATTTTGCCGATTTCTGCTTTTTTGTTGTCCTCGTAAAATCAGGTCTGAGTACTAAAATGCCCCCTCTCTCATCAAGAGAGGCACCCCCTCTTTTAATGCCACTTTTTCATTGCATAGAATGTGAATAAAATTTGTAGAATTACGATGCAATTTGTGTTCTAGTAAAAGTCAGACCTCATCATGATCTCATTGATTGTAACTTGTTCTCGCCATGATATAGCTAAAACATTGCTCCTTTCACATAAAACAACAATTCCACACTAACTCACTATATTTAATATATATTTTAGGTATACTATCATATCTGGAGGTTCTAAGATACCTGCACCAGTCAGTCTGACAATACTTGAAGACAAGCTTTTCTGGGCAGACAGAACTCAAATAGGAATCTCGAGGATAGACAAGCTCGGCATGTCAGAGGCAACAGAAATTTACAGAGACAAGAAAGCACAACCAAACGCAGTAGTGGCGTATCATATGTCACTTCAACCGATGAGCAAAAGTGGTAGGAGCTGTGTTAAATTTACCCCCCACAAACAAAGTTTGGGGGGTATATAGGAATCACCCTGTCCGTCCGTCAGTCCGTCCATGTACCTTGTAAGCGCAACTCCTCCTAAACGGCTTATTGGATTTTTATGAAACTTTACACACTTGTAGTACACTACCTGCAGATGTGCATGAAGAACTATGGTTGCTGTCCAAAATTCAAAAGGGGAAATGATTCAACTTAAACTTTCACGAAAAGGCGGTGGGGGCATGTACATTGTAAGCGCAACTCCTCCTAAACGGCTTATTGGATATTTATGAAACTTTACACACTTGTAGTACACTACCTGCAGATGTGCATGAAGAAATATGGTTGCAGTCCAAAATTTAAAAGGGGAGATAATTCAACTTATATTTTCACGAAAAGGGGGGGGGCATATACCTTGTAAGCGCAACTCCTCCTAAAAGGCTTATTGGATTTTTATGAAACTTTACACACTTGTAGTACACTACCTGCAGATGTGCATGAAGAAATATAGTTGCTGTCCAAAATTCAAAAGGGGAAATAATTCAACTTATACTTTCACGAAAAGGGGGTGGGGGCATGTACATTGTAAGTGCAACTCCTCCTAAACGACTTATTGGATATTTATGAAACTTTACACACTTGTAGTACACTACATGCAGATGTGCATGAAGGAATATGGTTGCTGTCCAAAATTTAATAGGGGAGATAATTCAACTTATACTTTCACGAAAAGGGGTAGCATGTACCTTGTAAGCTCAACTCCTCCTAAACGGCTTATTGGATTTTTATGAAACTTTACACACTTGTAGTACACTACCTGCAGATAAGCATTAAGGAATATGGTTGCTGTCCAAAATTTAAAAGGGGAGATAATTCAACTTATACTTTCACGAGAAGGGGGGGTGGGAATGTACCTTGTAAGTGCAACTCCTACTAAACTGCAAGTGGGGGGTATCACTCAGTGAGGTCACTCACAGTTCTAGTTGACATAGAGAACATAATTTGAATGGATTTGTATATTATGGGTGGCAACGTTACTTCTAAACCACCAAACTTTCTACACTTCAAATATGGAAAAAATATGAGTAAATTAAGTTGAAATGCACTGAAATTAAAATTGTACTTCTTAATATTTTTTTTTTCGACTCAACTGATATTTTAGAAAACTTATTTTGACATAATGAGATTTAACTGTATATTTTTGCAAATCAAACCTGTGAAATCTGTCTTTGAAGAGACCACCCCTTTTGCCAAAAATATAATTAATGGTCTTTCAAGACAGGTGGTCTCTCAAAAAAGGTTTATTCTACCTGTACATGCTTTTAGAAAGTTATTGAAGAATTGTAACATTATGAAATTAACCCCCTGAACGAAGATGGTCTCTCATTGGAATGGTCTCGAAAGACTGTCTTTACTGTAATAATTAATGTGTATTCTACATTTTTCACAGCAAATAAGAGAAAGAATATACTATGAAACCTGTCTAAACCGAACCTTTATTAAACTGGAATCTTGTTTAAACCAAACTTAAAAATGAAACCCCAAATGAAGGAAATTTTAATTCATTCAACCTGTATAAACCAAACACCTGTCTAATCCAAACAAAAAAGTTGTTCCCAAGGAGGTTCGGTTTAGACAGATTTCACGGTATATCACAAACTATGTCGAAATTTTGCCAAATTTTATGTGTATTCTTCATTATTGACATAGAATAGAAAATTTGAGAGAGAATATAGCGGGGTTTTTGTTCAGAACATCTCGGTTCTAAATTTTTACAATTGCAAACAATATTAGAAAATATATCATCTTTTTTAAGCAGTCCATTAATCAGTATAATTGTTATCCCCTCGCCAACGAAGTTGCGAAGGGATATAGTAACGCTAACTTCCATCCATCCGTCCGTCCTTCCGTAACATCCTTGTGAACACTCTAGAATCAACATCTTTCAATGGATTTTGACCAAACTTGGTACATACTTAGTCCTTAAGAGAATCTGGAACCCTATTGATTTTCAAGGTCAAAGGTCAAGGTCACCGGGTCAAATTTTTAGGCGAGGGGATGTGCCACGCTTTGCATTGCCCTTGTTAAAGACAGTTTCTACAATAGAAAGTTTTATTGCAGGATTGAATCCATGTAAAGCTGCCAAATGTGAACACATGTGTTTGTTGTCTCATGTACACGATGGATACACATGTGGCTGTGATGTAGGTTATAGATTAAACAGCAATGGTATCAACTGCTCACGTAAGATTTGTTAAAATGCATACGTAGATAATGAAATATATTAGATAATGCTAGTTAATTCTAGTTTTCTTTCCTTCTTACCCTTCCATTGACTTTACCTCATCTGGCCAAAGGCATATGCCATCACTTAACATTTGTCTTGCATTGTAAGCTTTCACATTTAAATCTTTCCCTCTGAAACCTCTGAACCAAACTTCACCATAGATGGTTGGGATGGTCATTGGATGGTCCCCTTTTAAAACTATGTCCAACAGCTCCATCCACCATTCATTATTGCTGCTGTTATTAGAAATATAATTTTCTTTAATTGTCTATTGCCACTTTATTATTAGTCAAAATAAGCTCATATTTTAACTAAAGCTACATGGCACTGAGTAGTTCAACTTATCTTGTTCGGTGAAATGTTTTTTTTTCAGTCAATTTATACGAAATATGCATATAATAAGAAAAAAATCACTTCAAAATCTTCCCAGAAATTTAGCTGAAATGATCTTTAGTTGGCCCAATTTCAAAATTATGTTTGACTTTACCATTTCTATAAAGCTTAGAAGTCAAATTGAACACGAGGCGAGTGATAACAGTCTCCTGAGAGACTCTAGTTAATGAAATAGCCCCAATTTAGAATTAGACATTTTGTTGGATATTTTATTTATTTCGTTTTATTTGGCACAAACTATTAAATATGTGTATAAAATGACAGGAAAGGTTTATTACTATCATATTGAAATTTATAATATAATTTTCACTTAAAAAAAATGTCTGATGTTTCAGGAATTGACAAATTTTTGCTGTTTGCGGCAAAATATTCTGTACGAGGTGTTCCCATTAATGAATCAGATACTGGAGATGCCATGCTTCAAATGTTTGCTGGGAACAGTGGCAGAAGGGGAGTTAACTATGTAGCTTTAGACTACATGGCGGAGGATCAAACTGTTTATTTCTCCGACATCAGAAATTACGCCATTATGAAGGCTAAGGTTGATGGATCTGAAGGTATAATCACATGTCAGATAAAGATAAGTAATAATGCGTGATTTTCCTTAATTTTTTTAAATAAAAAATTATAGAACAGACATACTCAGTCACTGGTAGTAGCTTTTATTTTAATTTTAGGGTCTGTTGTCGTAATCATATGGTAGTTGGATTTGCAAGTACCTATGCAATCAGTACCTATCACCACTAACATGAGTTGGAATCCGGGTCATAGCAAGGTGTACTCAATACAAAATTATGTGATAAAGTTTGTCAGTCAGTTGCGACATTATAACTTGTGAACAAAAAGTCAGATTGAAACTAGGTTTGGTATGTAAGTGTATCTCATGAATATTTAGGTCAAGTTCGATAATGATGATTTTTCGACAAATCTAACCAGAGTTACTCCCCTTTTTTTTTACTTCAAAATGGTCCTTGGGTGGTCCCCTTTCAGAATTATTTAAGTCAGGTGAGTGATACAGGCTCACCTGAACCTCTAGTTTACAGTAGTTTCAAAATTTAATCTTACCATATAACCTTGGTGTCGGGGTACCAGTGGCCAACAGCCTTTTATTTGTAATTTACAAAGCTGGGCGCGAACCCACGCTGTATTGCTGATAGGCTTGTATGAGCTGTTAGATCCAGCGACCTAACTCATTGAGCCACCCGATTATTGAAACTCCCAACAACAACACAGATGTAAACAAAGAAAAAAAACCTCCACAGATACACTTCCACTGCAAATCACCACACGGTATCACAAAAATGAAGAGACAACATAAAAATGGAGAGTACAATAGCAGGGTCAATGATTACTCATAGTTAACTTGTAAGCCATAATATTGTCCAGTGAAAATGTGTCCGGTTATATCTTTTTCAAATGAAAAATCCCCAACAGACCAAAAGAAGTCACCTCTGCACTTTATTCCTTCCTCAGACTTTATCATAGAAAACAATTGTAACAGAGGACAATATTTCACGGCAGACACTATTTAATCCTACAAACTGACTTAACTTGAAGTTAGAATCTGTTGGTTAAAGACCATTATGCTTAGGACAAAAATGTTCATTTTAATGATGTTTAGCATTGTACTTTACAGCTCCCACACCATTAACAGTTAAGAATGTTCGGTCAGTGGAGGGACTGTGTGTTGACTGGGTATCAAGGAATAGTACTATTAATTATATTTAACATTGTGCTTTACAGCTCCCACACCATTAACAGTTAAGAATGTTCGGTCAGTGGAGGGACTGTGCGTTGATTGGGTGTCAAGGAACTTGTACTATACTGATTTCTTCCTCGGACTGGTTTCCGTTCTAAGTATAGATAAACCAGATGATAGAAGAGTTCTGATATCAGGGGCAGGCAAGCCAAGGTCTATAGTGATCCATCCTTTAAAAGGGTAAGCTTTTTTTATTGGCTCAATTGGCCAAAGGCTAATTAAGTGAACTCTTTGTATCACTTGTCCATTTTCAGTCTGTTCATTTTTCATTAACCAAACCAACTTTTTTTTTTTTTTTTTCATTTTCTGCTCATGGTGAAGTGTTGTCGATACATTAATATAGGGGCTGTTGTGGTCGTGATCATATGTTAGTTGGATTTACAACTACCTATGCAAACGGTGCCTATCACCACTAACGTTGTGAGTTCTAATCCCGCTCAGGAAAGGCGTACTCAATACAACATTATGTGATAAATAAAATCTTGTCAGTGATTTGTAGCAGGTCTGTGGTTTTCATCAGGTACTCCAGTTACCTTCACCAGTTGAGAGACAATAAAATTTCCAAGCCGAAATGTGAGAAAATTTAGTCTCAAGATGGATATTTTTCATAAATATCCCTCCTTTACATGATATATCTATTTAACTACATCAAATACTGAATATCATTCATATTATAGTACAATTGTTCTTTTCTTTTCCATCTATTTTTAATGTTTACTTGAGGAAAACTTTAGGCTATATTATTTTATGCTGTCAGGTATCACTTTCAAATTGGAACACTTCCGGTTTTCAAATTTGAAAAACATGTTACATTACATATAAAGAAGAAAGATTTGGAATGATTTTTTTTGGTTGAAGCTCGCAAGAGTAAAAATGTCGAATCCGTTTTGGCAAATACCATGGCACAGGGGTAAATAGTGAAATCTTTATGCAAATAACCCAGTTTTGGTAAAATTGAATGAAATTACACCGGTCATCAACCATCCAGGGCTATCAACCAATCAAAATTCAGGATACTTATATATATTGTAATTAATAATTGCTAAACCTGCTTTTTTAGATGGCTGTTTTATTCAGATTGGATGAAGAATTCAATGCAAAGCCCATACATTGCTAGAGCTTATGGCGATGGTAAAAACATGACGAAAATAAGACAATATGAACTTGGCTGGCCGAATGGTCTAAGTCTAGATATTGTTTCTGACAGGCTTTACTGGGTTGACGCCTACTTTGACAGGTACTGTAAATATTCATACATATCTTTTCTTACTAATTGTTCTTTTAAGGTGTGAACTTCATAAGTGGTGTAATGGATAGCGTGCTCACCTCAAGTGTGGTAGATTGTGGGTATGAGCAACATTCAAGTTAGACTATAAAATTGGTATTTTTTGCTTCTCCCCTAAGCTCGCAAGAGTAAGGAGTTAAATCAAAGACTGATTAGCTCGGAATCAGAATAATTTGTATGGGCGACATGTCTACCAGTGGACTGTTGTTTCGGTGAACTAGCGCTATAACAGTCCAACCCAGTGTGTAGGTTCAGTACAAAATGGACATCATCATCATCATTATCATCATCTCATCAAAACGATGAACTTGTTCTCGCTATAATATAGCTGAAAAATTGCTCAATTGGTGTGAAACAACAATCACTGACTCATTCACTCTTTTAAGGTGCATTTTCACAGTAAAATTTTCCCTTGATTTTCGCTTCGAATTTTACCTGTGCACCTGTTTTATGGACAAATTTGACAGTCTAAAAATGTTGTCAAACATCTTTTATGAGTATCTAATATTACAAGGGAGTTAGATAGGTATTTAGATTTTCAAATTTGTGTTTGAAACTTTTGACCAGGTAAAATGCACCTTAACAGTTGTAATTATATATATGTTGTGAATTCTTTTTGTTATTCAAAGGAAAAATATTTTTCACTGTTAAATTTTTCTGGTTTTTTTTGGTCATTTCTCAGAATTTATTTTCAGAGATATTCATAGATCCATTGAATTTTTTAATGTCACATGAATGTTTCATTTTTTTAAATTCACAGAAAATTTACAAGTACATGCCACAAAACATGCTGAAATACGGCTAAAGTTGGTGTTAAACACCAATCAATCGGTTAATAAACAAGTTAAAACTTAATAAATTGTTGTCATGACAGCATTTTCTTCACTATTATTTTTTTGCAGATGTAATGATTAATTGTAATATGCAGATAAAATATTTAAGAGGCAGCGTAGATTTCAGTGTTTGTATTTAAGAGGCAGCGTAGATTTCAGTGTTTGTATTTAAGAGGCAGCGTAGATTTCAGTGTTTGTAGTAAATCTATTTTATTTATAGGATTCAGCATTGTAATTTAGATGGTGAAGATATAAGAACATTACAAGGAATTTCCGTAGCACACCCATTTGGTATTGCTGCTTATAATGGTATGTTTCAGGAAAATGGGCCATGCAATACCATTGCATCCAGGGTATTATCAGTTATCTACGTGTCTTAAGATGTTCTTAAGTTGGAAAAGTTGTGTTGTATCCATTTGTTGTAATGAACAATAAAATTTGTTTGAACAATCTACATGTTTACACATGGCCATAGAGATTGCACCACCAAATGTGCTAAAGAGTGGTAAAATCTCAGTGCCCATGGCTTCAGAGCAAAAACTGATTTTCTTTTCGTAACATAATCATAGCGGTTTTGTACTTGTGGACTAAGCAAAAGTTAGAGAAACTGGCAACATAGGATAAACAAGACGAAGGAAAACAAAACAAAAACACAACACAATATGTGTTGGACACCATTATATGGAAACAAACACAAATAACGTAATAAGACCCTCCAACCAACAACTAAAGGTAAACACGAACCAATCATCGTTTTAATACCATAGCTTAGATGAAAATTTAATGCAGTCTTTACATGTACATAGTATCATAAAGATCCCCATGACTCAACATACCTACATGCATGGGGTTTGTTTGCACAGGTCATTAACCAATCAACAGCCGACATTTTTATCAAGATGGGAATCATAAATTTTACCCATGTCCGTTTGTCTGTATGTCCCCAATTTGGTTTCCACTCAACATCTTAAGTTCCCAATAGCAAATAATTAGAAATTTATACGCTAGGTAGGTTTTCTCTGGGCACTCTAGTTTCCTCCACCTATAAAACTGACTGCTACGATATAGCTGAAATATTGTTGAAAGTGGCGTTAGACACCATAACAATAACGATATACAGGGATTATAAAATAAAGATCTAGTTTGACTTTTTCCGTTTTGCCCATTGATTTTCTAAAAATAATACTTGTTAACTTTAGCTGGAAGTGGGAGCATGGAAGCATCTGTGTCCTATGGATACTTACCTCCATTTTTTCTACTTAAAAAAAGCATTTGGAAGAAATAAAACTTTTATGAAATGGAAGTTATCTTAAATACCATTTCAGAGGATAGCTTTTCATAAATTTAGGTTAGAGAATACCGAAGGAGCAATCAAAAAAGGAAAATTCGGAGAAATTGGCAATACATGTATAGGGTACACCATAGGAAGAAAAACAAAACAAAAACACAGCACAATATGTGTTGGACACCACAAATAACGTAAATAAGACATGAGCCCTACTACAAACAACTGGAGATAAAGACGAACATGTTTGTAAACATGTAAAATTAAAACTGTGTTTGTTTATTGACAGATTTCATTTTCTTTTCTGATTGGAAACTTGAGTCTATAGTACGTGTCAACAAACATGGAGGCAATGAATTGACACTGAGGAAAGGGGTGGAGTATTTACGAGATGTAATGGTTTATGACCAAAGCATTCAGAAAAAACCGGGTAAGTCGTGAGTTGAGTTGACGCTGAGGAAAGGTGTGGAGTATATATGAGATGTAATGGTTTATGAATACAAGTATACAGAAAAACCAGGTAAGTTGTTAGTTGAGATGACACTGAGGAAAGGAGTGGAGTATTTACGAGATGTAATGTTTTATGACCAAAATATACAGAAAAAACCAGGTAGGTCGTGTTTCATTTACTGCGACCATATTTTGGCATACAATTAGATCTTATGGTACCGTAGGGCCGTCATGGTTGTGATCGTAAAGTAGTTTGATTTACAACAACCTATGGAATCAATGGCTATCACCACTTATGTTGTGAGTTCGAATCCCACTCAGTTGGGGTGTACTTGATACAACATTATGTGATACATTAACTGACTGCCACGATATAGCTGAAGTAGTGTTGAAAGTGGCGTTAAACACCATAACCCTAACCCTTATGGTTCAGTGAATTCTATGGTTCCGTGTATTCATGCGCTATTTCAAGAAATTTTCGTGGCTATTTTTGTAATTTAACTACCACGGTAACATAGCACTCACGATATATGTAGTAAGCAGCATTAAGCAGTAGGAGTAAAGACTAGTCTAAGCTTGGAAATAGGATAATGTGTCGAAGTGGACTGACATGGTTTACAGCAAACTGTTATTTCATTGAACAAGCCCTATAAAATGCCAATTAAGCATGTTGATCAATTATAATACCGATTTCATCATCATCTCATCGAACGTAACTTGTTTTCGCCATAATATAGCAAAAAATTTGCTCAGTTGGCATTTAACAACAAACATTCAATAACTGAATTAATATTCAATTAAATTGGAAGGAGTTTTGTTTTTTTTTAAAAACAGGTTTTTATTGTTTGCGAAAAAATGTGTTTTATTTAAAAAAGTATTATGTTACGAATATTCGGTCAGAATAAACAACCCATGTTTTTTTTTAAATATTTTTAGATGATCATCCCTGTGTCCAGAGAAATGGAGATTGCTCTCACTTCTGTTTCCCAGTTCCGTACACCAGCGGTATTCACCGTCTTGGACGCGTTTGTGGATGTCCGTTTGGTATGAAGATCTCTATAAACCAACGAGACTGCGAAGAAAACTCCGGAGAAAAGAAAATAAGTGATTGTCGTAAAGAATTCTTCACCTGTAAGAATAAAAAATGTATTCCCAATTCGTTCCGCTGCGATGGTGATAATGACTGCCTTGACATGTCTGACGAAGTCAATTGTGAAAAAGGTAAGAACATTTTTGTAGATTCTGCAATAATAGAATATTTGTTAAGAAACCAACCTGGCATTCAGAAGCTGTAGATCTAAGAAGGACAGACAATACAATAAACCAAAAGAAAAAGGGACAAGAATAGTTTAAAGATACCAAAGGGGCAATCAGAATCT
This sequence comes from Gigantidas platifrons, assembly GCA_002080005.1. NCBI lineage: Eukaryota > Metazoa > Mollusca > Bivalvia > Mytilida > Modiolidae > Gigantidas > Gigantidas platifrons. The sequence continues at coordinate 348,110 of MJUT01049563.1, read as the reverse complement.
GTAAATCAAAGAAGGACAGACAATACTGTAGCCAAAAGATACCAAAGGGGCAATCAGAGTCTGTAAATCAAAGAAGGACAGACAATACTGTAGCCAAAAGATACCAAAGGGGCAATCAGAATCTGTAAATCAAAGAAGGACAGACAATACTGTAGCCAAAAGATACCAAAGGGGAAATCAGAATCTGTAAATCAAAGGACAGACAATACTGTAGCCAAAAGAAAAAGGACGTATAATGATCTACAAAACACTACACAGAAACCTAATGATTGTGTGATGTGAACCTAGAAAAGACGGGGGTAAACTCCGAAACATATCCTGCTCCATTAGTGGCACCCATTGTGTTACACTTGTTACAAATCTGTAAAAAAGTTAAATAAAAACAATGAAAATCGATAAAAAAAGAGGCTATGTTATATTATTTGATATAGAGCATTCGGGTTGTGTGTGGATTTATGTATACACAAATGGTCCAAAAGCTCACAGGGGGCCGTCATGGCTTGATTGTATGCTATGTTCAATCAATGCTTATCACACTAAAGTTGTGAGTTCAAATCCCACTCATGGTGGGGTGTGTTGGATGCACAGGTTGGTGGTTTTCTCTGTGTACTCTGGTTTCCTCCACCAATAAAAGTGACCACCACGATATTACTGAAATATTGTTGAAAGTGGCATTAAACACCATAAACCTTAACCATTATTTTTTTTTGCAGGGAAATCATGTGGTTCTAAGGAATTCCTGTGTAACAACGGCCGTTGTATCAGGAAGATGTGGCAGTGTGATGGAGATGATGACTGCGGGGATAAGTCAGACGAAGAGAAGTGTGGTTAGTTAAATTTACAATACGATATTGCTGGAGCAGTGAAATTCTTTACCTATGTCTTTGGTCCCCATTCAATAACTTAAGTTCCCGTAAAGCAAATAATTGGAAATTTGATATGACACGTCAAGTTCAATTCTGTTCTAATTTAAACATATTTTATTCAATAATATGACATGTTAATGCAATACAATATGTAACATACGACAAGGATTCGAAACAAGCTGAACTTATATAAATCCGTCTCCTTACAAATCTACGACAATATGAAAACATCATCACGTATAGCACGCTCATGAAAAAGTGAACAAACATAATAATAAACAATTCACAATGAAGATTGCAAAAGTAGATGAAAAAAGAATGTACATAGAAATAAAATAAAAAGTTCTGGAGTGACAATAAAAGGTAGTTTTCTTTTGCTTGAATCAAAGCCCTTTTTGATATAGAATATTTCATCTAAAGGAAGGGTGGGTCGTCATCTGCTTTTTTCTTCAAAAACAACATTTAATTGTTATATCAATTTTGTTTTCATTGATTTATGATACAAAGGTGAGAAATGCTGGGCAATATGGTATTTATGTAACATTAAATAGTGTCCACCGTGAAATAGTGTCCGCCCTTACAATTGTCTCCTATGATAAAGTCTGAGGACGGAATAAAGCACAGCGATGACTTCATTCGGTCTGTGTAAGGTTTTTCATTACAAATATAACACAACCGGACACAATTTCACAGGACACTATTATGTCTCACATTTACACAAGTTTAATATCCCATCAAGATGTTTTATAAAAGGAAATCTAGGTCCTGGATTGGGACAGGCTTATAACTGTGAACTGCGGTGGCATCGATGTAGTTAATGAGATCCCTAACCTGCCCCAACTTGCATGGATAATGTAAAAGAAGTGTATTCATTTGAATGAAATGTTATTTATTTATTTTCAGCTGAGAAGACATGCAATACAAAACAGTTTAAGTGTAATAATACGTTATGTATACACAAAAAGTTTGTGTGTGACACTGATAATGACTGTGGGGATGCCTCGGACGAAGGAGATTTTTGTAGTAAGTAACCTGGATATTGTATCAGAGTAAAGTGAAATTTCTACCTGCAGACCGTTGTTACATTGAGCAAGCACTAAAAATTCCAACTTAGCATATTTGATGAGTTCAAACGCAGACATCATCATGATCATCTTATAGATAAGTAAATTGTTCTTGTAATGATATAGCTGAAGGATTGCTCACTTGGAGTTTTAAACAACAATTACTCACTTAAATTTTGATATATTAAGATTGAAAAAACTTCCCATGATCCTTCTAGATTCTAATATTGTTTATTATTATCTTTATTTTCCAATGTCATACAACATATATGATAGACTCAGATCGACGTCCACTCCTCAAATCGGCATCCACTGACGTCATTATCTCAAATCACAGTCCAATTTTAGGATATTCTCAAATCAACGTCCTATCCAAACTCTCATATCTATAGGCCCATTTACACGATTAAAGTTTGCCATAAAAAATAATTGTAACAACAGTTTTTAATCTGTTTTTGTGTGTGTGTGTGTGTTTTTTTAAAGCATTTTCCTATTCTTTGATATTATCAATAGGGGTAGAATGTACTTTGTCGGACCACGGAAGTCAAATATTGAAATAAACAAAGTGCATGACCCATAACCTTTCATTTTGTTACCATGCGGATATGACAACAAAAGGGTAAGGTTTAAGGTTAGGGTTAGGGTTAGGGTTAGGATCTGCTAAATACATAGGCATTTTTGTCATCAAGAAGCCCTCATCTGGAATCTGGTCTTGTCCCTTCTCCATCATTGCTTTAAAAACATTCCCTAACGGGTGTGACGTCATTTGATGTAGGTATACGTCAGTGATGTCATTGGACGTTGATTTGAGAAAATGAAAAACGGCCATATATTTGAGAATTGGACGCCGATTTGAGAATTGGACGTCGATTAGAGACTGGATGTCGATCTGAGTCTTTCATATATACAATAAAGGATTAGGGTAATGGTGTTTAACACCACTTTCAACAATATTTCAGTTTTATTGTTGCGGTTATAGAGGTGTTTACTGTTACTGATTTTCCGTATTTACCACGGATTTGAGATGCAAAATACGGACTACGGATTTGTTCGCGAAAGTACGGTTTCTGTGGCATTTCAAAATTATAATTTCCCACACTTAATTTTCCACGAAGCGTTTGAATACTTGTATATATGAATCAACGTATAAAACGTTAAAGCGATCAAGAATTGGAATGCATTCGGAATTCTTCTAATTTATCGTCTGTTTAGCGTTTGAAAAATGTGCTCGCTTGAAAATCCGAAATGAAAAGATGTCAGCTGCCAAAGCTGCAAAGGTTCTGGTTTTGGAGGAAGAAGATCACGATGTCAATCGTACGCCGCCAAAGAAAAGAAAACAATCTTTGCAGAAGTATAAAGACTCGTATCACGATTTGTGGCCTTGTTTGACGGCATCCCAGCATGGAGAATGTATTGTGCACTGCATCGTGTGCAAGTCTGATTTTTCGTGTAGTCATGCCGGAAAAAAATATTGTAAAAGACACGTTGAGTCATAAGACCCTAAACACTATGAAATCATTTGTGGGGCTTTCAAAATTATGTTTCATGATTCAAAGATTGCTCAAGGTTTGTAGTCATTTTTATACTTCACGATAATTCTATAGTAGGCAAGAGATGGTGTATGGTTTCATATCTTATAAATGAACCTGACCCACACCTCTCGTTTTCTTTCTTTATTCCCTTCTTTTTGGTCCGGGATTTGTAAGGTTTGGGGGGATGAAAACCTTATTGTCTAGGGAAAGTGCTGCCCAAATTTTTTTCAATTTTGGACTTTGTCATTTTAGCCCATTTTTTTTT
>MJUT01049563.1:328709-341800 GCA_002080005.1 Gigantidas platifrons | reverse complement strand
GTTGTTTTGTTGTAAAAAGCTTTATGCCAGAGTTACCTTTGTCGAGGAGGGTCTGATAGGAGAGTTGTTTTGTTGTAAAAAGCTTTATGCCAGAGTTACCTTTGTCGAGAAGGGTCTGATAGAAGAGTTGTTTTGTTGTATAAAGCTTTATGCCAGAGTTATCTTTGGTGAAGAGGGTCTGATAGAAGAGTTATTTTGTTGTGAAGGGCCATATACAAAAGTTGCCATCTATGATAAGGATGTATGTATGTGCTGCCTTCTGTTAGAAATATACTACTGTATTAATCATGATTCTGTTTTCAGCTTCAAGAAATGACAAAACATGTTTGAAAAACGAATTCCGATGTAAACAGGGTGGATGTATTCCTAAAAATTGGAAATGTGATGGACAGGAAGATTGTGAAGATGGCTCTGATGAACCAAAATCTTGTCGTAAGTTAGAAATATACTGTAGCAAACCAGTCTAATAGTGTCTTAAGTTAGAAATATACTGTAGCAAACCAGTCTAATAGTGTCTTAAGTTAGAAATATACTGTAGAAAACCAGTCTAATAGTATCTTAAGTTAGAAATATACTGTAGCAAACCAGTCTAATAGTGTCTTAAGTTAGAAATATACTGTAGCAAACCAGTCTAATAGTGTCTTAAGTTAGAAATATACTGTAGCAAACCAGTCTAATAGTGTCATAAGTTTGTACAGTAGTCACCTCTCTTATGAGGCCACCTTTCGTATAAGGTCATATTTCAGATGCACTGAGATAGTAAAATACTACCATATTGTACTACTCAAGAGAGGCGACCCCTCTTATAAAGCCTGATGTCAAATGCACCGAGATAGTGAAATACTATCAAATTGTCTCTCCTCCCCAAGAGAGGCCACTCCTCTTGAAAGATCAATGTTTTCATTGCAGAAGAGGTTGGCCTTATAATAGAGGGACCACTGTAAGTACAATCATTACCTCTCACATGATCTTCAATTTGTTCATAGTTGTTGGTATATCTGATAGAAGTAAAATTACTCTATGTGACAGGTCGGTAGTTTTCTCCAACTACTCCGGTTTCCACCACCAATAAAACTGACTGCCACGATATAACTGAAGTATTGCTGAAAGTAGCTTGAAAACACCATAACTCCCTAACCTCTACTATGAATAAATTTGTACTATGGCAAAGTAGTGCAAGGTATGCAACTTTAATGTAGGAATAATCTTCTTGTTAAAAAAAAATTAAATGTGGCAAGGGCGTTCGAAAATACATTTTACAGGGCATATCTGTCAAATCTTGTTGTAAGTCAGATAATTAGGCATTTATATGCCATATCATTCCAATTTTGTGGTAAGAAATTTAATGGGGAAAAAAATCAAATTTAAATGATAATTACTTTTCAAACAGATGAAATATGTAGGAGTTGCTTCTACTTTCCAAAAATGTCCTAATGTACCAAATATCCTAATGCTACTTCTGACCTTAGAGTGTGGGGGTCGTCGTGGTCATGACAGTATGGTAGTTGGATTTTAAACTACCTACGCAATCGGTGCCCATCACCACTAAAGTTGTGAGTTCGAATCCTGCTCATGGCGGGGTGTTCTCGATACAACATTATGTGAATTTGAATTTTGGTGTATAACGCCACTTTCAGCAATATATTTTTTTTTTTTTTTTTTTTTTAAGCTATATCATGGCGACCAGTTTTAGTGGTGGAGGAAGCCGGAGTATCCGGAGAGAACCACCTACCTTTGGCAAGCAACTGGTAAACTTTATCACTGGTGGCTGCGAGTCTGGTGCACCCTTTTTTTTGTAATTTACAAAGCTGGGCGCGAACCCACACCGTATTGGTGATAAGCTGTTAGATCCAACGACCTAACTCATTGAGCCACCCGGGCCCCTCAACATTATGTGATAAAGTTTGTTAGTGACTTGCGACAGGTCAGTGGTTCTCTCCTGGTACTCCTGTTTTCTTCACCAATAAAACTGACTTCCACAACATAACTGAAACATTGTTAAAAGTGGTGTTAAACACCATAACCCCAACCCTAATCCTCATTAGAACTGTCGATTATATAATATTTGTGCTATTTCAGCTAGCCCCACCTGTGCATTTGACCGTTTTAGATGTAGCAACGGAAGATGTGTATCAAAGATGTGGGTATGTGATGGAGATGACGACTGTGGTGACAATAGCGACGAAGATAAGGCCTTGACGTGTCGTATGTATTTGTTAGACTTGTCTCAGTCTCAGGAAATTGGCCCACCTATTTTTCAAATTGTCCTGAAGAACTTTATAAAAATTAGTTTAATTATTAAAGAATGTCCTGAAGAAATTTTGATAAAACTGGCAATTGTCCTGAAGATTTAGCTGAAACACTGTTTCTCCCATTATTACAGCGTTTTAACCCCGCTGAACCAGTGGTGGAAAAATCTGTAATCCTCTAGAGGTTTAAAATGTCTCGTGCCTTTCCCCGCATTAATTTCAACTTTTGAAAGAAAGTTCGTGTTAAATAATGGGAGAAATAAATTCTCTTCAGTTGCCCATGTGGGTTACAATATTTCTCCACTCTCGAGGGTTAAATTAAAAATCTTAACCACTCGCCTAACGACTTGTGGTTAAAATTTTAAATTTAACTCTCTTTAGTGGAGAAATATCGTAACCCATGGGCAACTGAAGGAGAATCTATATTTATACATATTAATAATACTTTGTGGATGTTGGGTTATAATATAGAAAGTCTGACCATGGACCATAGTGGGTAACGTATGTAGATAATGCCACTCTCTCTCTGCATGCTAAATACCAAATTTGTAGATTTCAAAAAAGGATATAAAGAATATAACTAATCGTAGATTTTGAATATCAAAATAAGACCACGAGTGAACGAAGTACGCATAAGGATTAAATGAGTGGGCGGAACTTGTTCCGCCCACAAGTTTAATCATTAATGCATATTCGGTCACGAGTGGTCTTATTTTGATATTCAAAATGTATGATTTAGTTATACTGTTTATTATATAGACTTTCAAAATTTCTTATATATATATATTTTTTGAATCTATGAGCAATGATACTAAGGGGTTCAGCTGGAAGGATCTGCCATCTTGAAAATGTGAAATCCTACATGTCATATTTACAGCGATACACAAAAATTATTAAAATGCTTACCTTGAAAACTTATTTTAGTTAAATTTGATCAAAATTGAAGCTTACATGAAGCCAAATAACGTCTAATCGTTACGTTTCAAACTGGAAGTCTTCATATGATGCCAATGACGTCATGGTGGTTATGTGCAAAAGTCGTCAATAACATTTCGCAGAATTTTTTCAGTTTACAATCGTATACATTCACTGTACCACAACAAGGGACGTAACCACCACACTTTTAGTTGTATAAAAGTAGTTCTGGCGGGAAAAAACTGATATTTCACATGTGAAATACCAGAATTTATTTCACGGATAAATCCCCATAATTCACACCTATCTACATAATAAGCTCATTGTAGCCACTACTATACAAGTTGAAATTTGGTTATTGTACTTTATATGATTCCAGAGTTATGTCCCCTTAAAAATGGCAAATTTTCTGTTTCTGTGTTTACTTTAATTTCCTAGACCAAATTGTTTAAAAAAATTTAAACAAAACGTTTGTCCATAATATACAGTTCATCAAGTTCAAATTTTGTTTGTTGTTGCATATAAGTTTCCAGAATTATGCCCTTTAATTAATTGAAAATGGTAAATTTCTTTTTTTGTGCACTAACTTTTAGAAAAAGCTGAATTTATTTTGTCCGAAGCAAAATGCAATGATAGTACTTCTCTGCTTTTGTTGATAAAACAACATGATTTCAAAATTATTTTTTACAATGAAAGGTCATGGACATTTCAGTTTTAAATCTTGAAGGTTTGTCTTATTGTTAGGAAGGTCCTGTGTTTTTGGACATTTTAAGGGGTAACCATACACTACAGGGAGATAACTCTTTAAAATCAGTTGAATGTTTTGATCATATGATGTTTGTATGCAGATTTCAAGCATCTCGGTGATCAAAACCACAGAGAGAAAAGCTGCTATGTGGCTAGTGAATTTATAGCTCTGAGTCTGTTGGTTGGAATTTGTTAAAATTTTGATGTTTATTACAGTGGATATATTCAAACATACTGCCAAAAAATTAAGAAAATTAAACAAGCAGATCAAATTTTACCTGAAGTGTATGGTACCACCTTAAGCAATTATCAGTAAATACTTTGTACTTTTTTCAATTCTTCATGTTGTCATTGTTGTGAGAAGATAGGACCCACAGCTGCATCAGTTACAAAATACTTTGGGGGCACTCGAAGGAAAATGATGTCTAAAAAATGTTTTGTCGGCCAAAATGTTTTACAGGATGTTGTCCTCGATTGTGATCACTAGGCACTAGATTTACTGCCCAATATACATAACAATTTCACTATATAACTCTTTCATAAAATAAATAACTCCCCTTTTGGCTATGATACAGCAGAGGATGATTTTCTGTAAACCACGATCGACATACACGTTTTATATTTCCTGCTTTTTTTGTTTGTTTCTGGAAGTAAATAACATGACGGTTTCCTTTGCCAAACAATTGATAACTGGTTGAGTTAGCAGTTGTGCTATTTATTTAGATTTCAATATTAATGTTTATTTTTCAGCCCCACCCCCTTTCTACTGTCCACGAGATGAATGGGAGTGTCCAGGAGATTTTCGCCAATGCATAAACAAGACACAGGTCTGTGATGGTATACCTGACTGCCCAGGGGGTAATGACGAGAGTCCCCTATGTAGTAAGTATGAAATAGAACAATGATAAATCATGGACTAGGGTAGACTGAGGTATTTTTTTTCGCTGCCAGAATTTGCAATAAATGGTATTTTTTTTCCCCTGCCAGATGTTGTAAATTTTAATTCCATGGAGAAAAAAAGAATAAATTTATCTTAATTTCTCAATGTGACGGATAAAATTATAAACTTAATGCAAGGTTCTACTTTTTGCATTAATTTAGACAGGGCACCAGTCAAGTAACTTGACTGGTACCATGTCTATTTATATTTCCATACATTCCAAAATATCATTATAGTTCTTATGTCGATGACTTGAAAATCAAATTTGTCTTTTTCAAACAATTGATGTCATATCTCGGTTCTGAAAATGATGTCATTATATTTTTAGCTAGGAAAACTAGGAAAACTACCGTTGTTGTCACTGATTACGAAATTAGAAAATATCGTCGGAACATAAAATAAACGTGCATTACAAAAATGATGAAAAAAAAAGCTATTTATGTCTGAAATATTGATCATCTTCTGATAACTAAAAAATTGCTGCACATGTTGAGTCACAGTTATTCATCAAAATATTGCCTATCATGATATCTGATCAGTCGATACCATGGCTATAAGTGAGAGAACCAGCCAAAATGTTGAACTAGCATTTATCATTAGTTTAGTGTATAGAAATACTGCAAACGTTTATTTACAATATCTAGGGGTGGGTTTATGGTGTTTAATGCCATTTTTAACAATATTTCAGTTATATCATGGAGGTCAGCTTTATTGGTGGAGGAAACCGGAGTACCCAGAGAAAACCACCGACCTGTCGCAAATCGCTGACAAACTGTATCACATAATGTTGTATCGAGTACACCTCGCCATGCCCGAGATTCGAACTCACAACTTAAGTGGTGATGGGCATTGATTGCATAGATATAAATTATCAAAACATTTTTATATAAATTTCGTACTAATTTCAGACAATGACGAATGCTCTGTAAACTCTGGAGGTTGCCAGTTTGAGTGTATACAGACTCCCAGAGGAGCTGAATGTATTTGTCCAAAAGGGCTCCAGTTAAATGGTTCCAAAGAATGTATAGGTAAATATTCTTTATACATATACAGTAAAACCTGTATTAAGAGGTCACCTTAGAGACAAAGAAAAGGTGGCCTTATAAGACAGGTGACCACTTAAAAGAGGTTAAATTCACATTTAATTTTCAATGACAGGAGAAAAAAAGGTGACCTTTAAACACAGGTGACTGCTGTTGATACTTGTATATAAGTTTTATTTAATTTCACTAAGAGAGAATGTTTGGGACATAAAACTAGTTTAATCCTGCCACTTTTGATTGAAGTGTCTGTGCCAAGCCAGTAGGTAGATAGAGGTGTCTATTTTGCCTCTTTCTGCGATTTTCTTTTGGATTTAAGAACTGTTCCGACAGTGTGATATTTTTATTGTTGTTCATTTTATTGCTAATTATGTCTTTTGTGTGCTTTAAATTATATGATTTTTGGGGTATTAGTTCCTTTTGAATGGTTATGGTTATGGTGTTTAACGCCACTTTCAACAATATTTCAGTTATATCGTGGCGGTCAGCTTTATTGGCGGAGGAAACCAGGTTACCTGGAGAAAACCATTGACTTGCCGCAAGTCACTCACAAACTTTATCACATAATGTTGATTCGAGTACACCTTGCCATGAACGGTGTTGAAACACACAACTTAAGTGGCGCTGATTGCATAGGGAGTTGTAAATCCAACTACCTTATGATCATGACCTATATATATATATATACATTGTATATATATGTCTTATGTCTATTCCTAGATTCACCTTACGAGACAAGGTAACACATTTACTATATATTTTTATATATAGCGGATGTGGCCGAAAGGTCTAAGGCACTGGATAAAAGGCTAAGCAATTAGTATCAATGGTACAAGTTCTAATCCCGTCAAGGGAGAGCAAAATAATTTATCAGCTCAAATATCTAATTCTAACTCTGTTGGGTTTAATTTTGAGACGTATTGTAGGATTAAATAGTGTCCACCGTGAAATATTGTCCTCTGTTACAATTGTTTTCTATGATAAAGTCCGAGGACGGAATAAAGCACAGAGGGGACTTCTTTTGGTCTGTTGGGGATTTTTCATTTGAAAAAGATACAATCGGACACATTTTCACAGGACAATATTATGGCTTACACTATTCCTTATAAGAGATTTTACTACAGTTCATTTTCAAAATGTATTTCTAAATAATATTTTGTTTTGTAGATACCAATGAATGTGAACCTCCAGGGTTATGTAGTCAACAATGTATTAACACCAAAGGGTCATTTAAGTGTCAGTGTGAGGAAGGCTATGCGTTGATCAAAGGAAAACAATGCTTAGCTTATAGAAGTAAGAATTAATGATCGCCATCTTTTTAAGGGAAAATATATGATGGGGGAAAATATGTAAGAGTTTGTCTCCTTCACTTTATAGGGGAAAATATGCAAGAATTAGCCCCCCCCTCACTTTATAGTGGAAATATGGATTGTTACACATTATTTATGCACACTCCTAAATGATATCCTGGATTTCTGTTGTCCATTTAACCATTTGTTTCATCTGTCTTTGATCATGTGTAATTAATTCGAGATTAAAATTGACCATGTGTATGTGTCTGCTTTCTACTAGACCAACACGCTTAGTTGGATTTTTATAGTGTTAGCTCACTGAAACAACAGTACACTCAACTCGTACACATTATCCTGATTCCGAGCCAACCAGACTATGCTGTTGCTCCTTAATACTGAGAATTTAGCAGAGAAGCAGCAAATACCAATTTAATAGTTTTTGGATTTATCAAATGGGGCCTAAACACACGATCTGCCACACTTGAGACAAGCACGCTAACCATTACACCACCAATGCGGTTACACACTTGAAATGGACAAATTAAACAGAGATAACGGTCAGCAGGTTTTCTTTTATAGCCATCTTGTTATTTGTGTTATGATTAAATTTTCTAAAATGATTTCAGATGAAACGAAGCCATATCTGATTGTAACGAGCCAGAATGAGTTAGTAAAGGGAGACCCATCTTTACAACATTACATTGCCATGCCGATTCCAGGGGTCAGGTCTATGACAGGATTGGATGTTCATATTGCTGAGGACATGGTTTACTTCTCAGATTCTACACAGAAAAAAATATACAGAGTACAGACAGATGGTTCAAACTTAACTGTGGTTAGTATTCATCTTTTTTAGTTCCATGTTGTGATTTCTGCATTAAAATGTGTTCTGTTGTAATCACGACTTATCACCGATTTTGTATAACAAGAGTAACATGACAGGTGCCACATGTGGAGCAGTAATTGCTTATCCTTCTGGAGCACCTGAGTTTGCCTGTTTTTTTACTTCTCTTGGTGGGTTTCATGTTGTCAAGTTACACGTCTCCACATGCTGAGTTGGAGTTAAACAGCAATCATTAACTCACTCCATGTTTTCTGTGTTTTAAAGAATAATGAATTGTGCCATTTAAAGTAGTATAACTAGAGCGGAGTCTTCCAATTTGTTTATCAGGCCACTCTCGCCAAAGGCCACCCCTCTTATCAGGCCACTCTCACCAAAGACCACCCCTCTTATCGGGCCATATTTCAGATGCAATTAGATAGTAAGATACTACTAAATTGGCCCTCCCTAGAGCGGCCACATTTTCATTGCAGAGGGGGTAGGTAGCCTTATAAGAGGGGGGCTACTGTATTGCAAAAAATTTAACATTCGTTCTTGTAACTCGTATAAATTCAATAACCCATGGTTGACAGTGTGATAACCTTTATATTTTTAGGTGTTTCCAGTAGGTATAAATGTTGTAGAAAATCTAGCTGTTGATTGGATAGCTGGCAACTTATATTGGAATGACTATGTTTTAGAAACCATAGAAGTGGCACGACTAGATGGCAGTTATAAAACTATCTTATTTAGTGAAAATATTACAAATCCTAGGGGAATAGGAGTGGACCCAAGAGAAGGGTAATTTATTGCATAAAACCAGATATACATAAATATATTTTGTTGTAGTGTCCCTATGTCATGAATATTTAAAAAAATGATAGATGGGTTAATCACATTTTTCGACTAATCAGATAATTTTCAGTATCACAGTCAGTCCATTGATAGTGACAAGTATCTGTCTGCGACATCAAAGAAAATATAATTAACAATAAAACTGAAATATTTTTTCTATATTTATTTTTTTTCTCAACAATATATACTTGAAATTTGGTTGCTATGCAATAAGTAAATAATAATATTATATTTAAGCATGTTAAATTATAAAAAAATATATTAGGGTGTGAGAAAAAAAAGCTTGGGACAGGCACTTAAAACTGAAATATTGAAAGTGGTGTTACACACCCATTATCATATTATTTTGTAGGGCAAGATACCTATTTTGGACAGACTGGGGACAGAATCCACGTATAGAGAGGGCAGGAATGGATGGATCAGACAGGACCGTTATTGTGTCTGGAAAGCTGTATTGGCCTAATGGTCTGTCTCTAGATTATCCAAATAAACGCCTATATTTTGCAGATGCTCGTCTAGATTTTATTGAGTTCTGTAACTATGATGGTTCTGGAAGGACGCAAGTATTTGCTAATGATCATGTAAGTAACATTAATTAGAAGCTTTTTGTTTACTAAAATACTTTGTAAATACTGCTATATTATTCAAATGGAAGTTAAACATTTGTCTGTCCGAAAAAACAGTTTAAGAATCAAAAATGGAATTAAATGACCTGTACTCTTTGAGATCCTCTTCCATGCTAGATGAAAATATGTAATGCAGTAAGTATATTTCTACCAATGTAAATCTTTGTTTTTATCACATGCAACCCTGAACTTCCGATACTGACATACAGGGACCATCTGTGGAATTCTGGACCACAGAAGTATTTTTTTTACAGTAATTAAAATGATTTATGAAGAGAAATTACCAAAAGTTGCTGGACAGTCAGAACAGGTCAAAATAGGACCATTTGAAAAGGGGTGTAGATGGTTTCAGCTATTTTTCATTTATTATCAGTTATTTTATTTTCTAACCAAAATCATTCCTGTATGTGTTGTTATTGAATAAAGAAAAAAATATTTAGAGTCATCAATATCATCTGGATTTTTATTGGATCATTAAAGCTATGCATCTTAAATGAAAAGAAGGGGATGGGTGATTCACACTGATCTCTCTCTACTAATCTGTAGAGATCTAGCTTGCAAGGGGACCAATGCAACCATTTAACTTTTAAGGTGAACCGAAAATGTTTTTCGCACAAAACAATTAAAAAAGAAATTGACATGTAAAATCAGATAATGATTCAGCTGGCAATCACAAAAGTTTGTACTCGAAACTCCTCCTACATTTTAAAAGGGAATTCCTTAACACTTTGCATGCTTGCTTTTTTACTATTTGGTGAATCACATATCGTTATGGCATTTTGATTGGACCATTTTTGAAGGAGTTGTTACCCTTTTTTGAATATTTCATCAAAATGGAGGAGGGGGAATGGTGGGGGTGGAGATATGTTTTTCTGTCAAAAACAACCTTTAATTTCAACTTTTTTACTCAACAACAAAAAACTACATGACATGTGTTTAATTCATCTCACATAATGATTTTAGTTTCTACGTCATCCACACGGATTAGTTGTGTTTGAGGATACAGTATTCTGGACTGACAGGGTGGCTGGTCAGGTTTCACAATGTAACAAATACAACTGCTCATCAAGGGAAGTAACTATCAGCAGAGTCAATAGACCACTAGGTGTCGCTATTGTACATCCAGTACGTCAACCTCCAGGTATGTTTAAGAAATTAATCATGGAAGCCAGAATGTGTTGGGAGTTTTAACATGGATTGGCGGATATTAGTATTTTATCCCAAGCCAGAAGCGAGGGATAATATTTACTAATATCCGCCAATCCATGTTAAAACTCAAAACACATTCTGGCTTCCATGATTTATTTCGATTCTGGTATGTTTATGAGTACAAATACGGTAGTATACTTTGATTGGAAGACGGTAATTTATACATACGCTTGCGGAAAATGTCGCACAAAATTTATGTAGCTCGAAGAATACTGCGCCCTCTATCGGCATTATTTGGGTCACAATTTATGCTGCCAATGGAAACATCAGTCGCATTCATCCGCGCATGTGCTAATGAGATAATACGAAGAAATAATTCTGGGTTTTTTTTAACAAAGGGAAAGAGTGAAGTCATGTTAGAATTTGTTTTTAATGCCACCACTGCTAGCCAATGGGGGCATTAAGTTTTACCTGTGTACGTACATCAGTCCTTACATGTATTCGTAGGTCCATTCATGCGTCCCACATTTGGTTTCCTCTCAATAGCTTAAGTTCCCTTTAAGCAAATCATTTGAAATTAAACAAAAGGTCATGGATCATTAAAGGCAGGCCAAGTTCAAATATATAATAGATTTTTTCATTGGCTAATGTATCAAATTCATTGTTGCCATGTCGTAGGTAAGGTATTTGACTGAAAATGAGCCGGCATGTTGAATTCTTGAAATTGAACATGTAAATTACTACAATAATTTTTGATAGAAAATAAAAGATTGTCTGCCTTTAAAATAATTTCTTGTTAGATATTTCCAGAAATGGAAGTGTACATGTTGTGAATAACATCCAGTGTTTATGTGGTATGCTGAAACCTTTCATATTAACTCGATTTTCTATGATGTTTATGTGCCAAAGTCATCGATAATATTTCCCTACATTTTAGTTTTGGTAACTTTTAGTACGCTTTCTTAAGCTCAATTGAAATATTTTTCTTGCATTAGAATAGAGATAACAGGATAGATATCTTATATATTACGGATTTAACCATTATTTTTTTTTAAATACAGAATCCAACTGTCATGGATTTTTTTATTATTTTTTTTTCCTTTTTGTTTGTTTTCATTTTCATTTTCATATTTGTTTTTTACCACTTACATAGTCCCAATTCATATTTAAAACCATATTAGAAAAAAAATCTAAATATTTTGTCTTTTATTTTCATTTTTTGTATTTCTAAATGTCCCTTTCCGTACCTCTGACATTTTTTCTACGATTATATCAAAATATGCGTCATGTTATATTTCATGTATGAGGTGTCTCATGAAGGATTTCAAATGATTTGTGAAACAATTTCAATAATGTAAATATGTTTACAACACGAAGGCAAAAACTTGGTGTGGCCCTGTGACTTCAAAAGTTTTCATAGTGCAAAGTTTTAACACATTGTTACCTGTTTATTATTATGTTCAAGTTTGATATGGTACAGCCGTGGAACATAGGAGTTTGCTTAAACGATCTGGTGTTTGTGGCGGAATTAACTGTTGTAATATTTGTTTTGTTCATATCGTCGTTTAGAGTATAAAAACAACATTTAATTTGGTAAAAAATACATTTATTCCGTATTATTCTATTTATCCAGTGAAGCGTAATTATTTCTATTTTTGTCGGCCATGTTGTTATTGTTTTTGGGAGACTGAAATATATACCCCATCTGTGTTCCGAATATTATGCTGACATTCATGGTTGAAGTACCAGTGAAAATTTGTGTAGCAAACTAAATCGTAATATATAACTATGTACACAATCACATGGGGGATAAAATGGGGGTCCGGGTGGTTCAATGAGTTAGGTCGTTGGATCTAACAACTCATACAAGCCAATCACCAATACGGCATGGGTTTGCACCCGGCTTTGTAAATTACAAAAAGGGTGCACTCGACTCGCAGCTGCATGTGATAAAGTTTATTTTTGAAAGTGGCGTTAAACATTAAAAATCAAATCAAAATCACTTATAAAACAAAAAAGAAAAAAATATCACACTGTCAGAATAGTTCAAAAAAATTAATAAAAAATCGTAGAAACCGAGGCAAAATTGATTCCCTGAACACATATTTACATGACTACTCGCTTTCGTGGCTTGGTACAGGCACATCAGTAAAAAGTGGCAGGATTAAACTAACTTTATACACCCAAACCTCCCCCTCTTAGAGAAATGATGCAGTCATGCGAGTGTTTTCCACATGGGAGTAAAGTGCCGACCCTTAATTAACATGTAACTGATTTTATTCTGTTTTAGGTGACAGTCCTTGTGAAAGTTCTTAGTGTAGCCATCTTTGTTTGTTGTCTCCTGTTCACAACATTTTATTCTGTTTTAGGTGACAGTCCTTGTGAAAGTTCTTAGTGTAGCCATCTTTGTTTGTTGTCTCCTGTTCACAAGATTTTATTCTGTTTTAGGTGACAGTCC